>PVKZ01005086.1:0-61583 GCA_004027375.1 Macroglossus sobrinus
GGTCTCTGTCCACTTCCTTCTGGGTCTCTTCATCACACCGTCTCTATTAGTCCGCGATTCATCCCAGACTCCTCTCCCAGGTAACACCGGACAGTTCAGTTGGGGACTCCCTGCTCCACTCTTCTCGGGCACAGCCAGGCTCCAGTCTGTTTCTTTGCTGCACGCGTGCCTAGACCTACGATTTCTGTCGCTGGAGCTCCCTAGGTATCGCGGGAAGAGCAGGACGCAGGAGTAACTTTCTGCAGACAGTGCGCTCACAGATTTGGTGTCTTCCCTAGGGGTCCCCGGAAATTGATTCGGAACCTGTCCCAGCGTAAGTGGGTGGTAAATAGGCACAAAGACCTAGGGTAGGCAGCAATTAAACGCAAGCCCCAGTTGTGAGTTCTGGGAGCTGCCCTCCCCCACCCCACACCCAGTTTAAGTCCTGGGTCCGTATTTAATGTATTCAAAGTATTTAAATGCTAAGCTTTGTTCTTACAAGGGACTCTTTGCCAAAGTGTGGAGCAGCTGAGCAGTAGAATTTGGTCTTGATCTTCTCAGAGACTCCAACCACAGACATATTCCCTGTCCATCTAGGTTCTCCCCTTCCCTCCCCTCACCTTCTACCTCCCCGCTCCCCCGCCCCCAGTACCCACGCGGAAGGGTGAGCAAAAGCGCCAGAGTACAACTCTGTGTTACGTTTTGAGAGCAGCTGTGGTGAGAGGCCCTTTGGTTACTGTCTTTAATGGAGACCTGGTCAACAAGTTATGAGACAGTGGGTGGGGTGGGTTGGCAGGAAGGGGCCTGTGGACTGAGACCCCATCGCTCAGTTGTTCCAGAAGTGCTCCTCCACGTTTGCTAAACCATGCAAGCTGCAAGCTCACTGAACTTCCAGCAGTCCATGTCACCCATAAAGGTGGTGGTGGTGGAGGGTTAAGGGTGGATGGGTGGGGGAGATAGCTAAAGGAAATGAAGTGATCAGCCAGAAACCACTGGGCCAGGGTGTTAGTTGCAGAAGCAGGACCAGAGTCCAGGACTGTGGGTTCATATCACTTCAGATGGAGTAGATGGTGACATGATTTTTCCCTTGCAGAGAGAGGCATGATGGGCTTCTGGAAGTTCTCCTCCTTCCTTGCTCTTGGCTTCTTGGTCCTGTACCAGATGGGCAACCTCCAGGCAGGGCTACGCAAGTAAGACAGCCCAGTCAGGAGTACACTCTCTTCCCACTGCTCCTGGATCATACAGTTCTGTGCTCTGAGTTGTGGTGTGTTGAATGTTTAAAACTGGCTGGGGGGCAGACAGGGGTGTGTATATTTTTTTTTCCTGATATAAAGATGTGTAGCACTGAATTGAAAAACACTAATGATATATAATATTCTTTACTTTAAATTTCACATTGCTCATTGGGTCTCACAGAATGCTTCTGTTGCTTTTTTACCAAACTTTTCTGTTTAGCCAGCCCATTTACCTAATACAGCCATGATCTCAGAAATGAATTGCATTCTAATCTGCTACCTGTCTTGCTAATATAGTCGTAGTTATTAAATCTGATATGCGATCTGTTCATCTTTCTTACTCTTGTACAGATTATATTTATTAAACTGCAACCCTTTTAAGTTCAGCACTACTTGTAAATTTTATCATTTTACATCCTGAGGGGAAGTGGCAGAAACCCGGAGACATGGCTGTTTATCCCGGGGTGGGAGTAAGCAGTAGCTCAGAGGCTCTATCTTTTTGGCTTCCCTTTTCCAGCTCTGACTCAGAGACGAAGCAGACCACGCAGACCACCCTGGATACTCATAAACCCCCTAAGGAGAATACCTTCATGAAACTCATAAAGAAGATGCTAGGCAAGGGGGAGACAGAGGACTTCAGGTAAGGCTCTGCCCCTGCCCAGAACAGGGCATGCCCTCCTTCCAGTCCTGCTGAGGCTTCATTGCACATTTGCAAGATGAATACAAAGGCCCTACAGAGGGTGGCTCAGGTAGAGCAGTGCCTGAGGTAGGTCTGGGGCCTTTAGATGCGTAGGATCTGTGGAGATGTGCATCTTTTCACAGGGTTGGGGAGAGCACCCTTGCTTAGCCCCTCCTTTCTGTCCACCCTGAGCACCCTGAGCGTGGAGCCCATAGCAGTCTCTGCTCTGGCCCTGGCCCTGCCTAGCAGAGGCACGGGCTGCACCTGCATCTGCCCTGACAACCTATCTGCTGAACATAAAGGACTGAGCAGCACAACGAAGGCCAGCAAAAGTCACTTCTTCTCCACACTGTCCTAACTCAGCATGCCTCTGAGTTCTAATGGAGGATAAGTGAGCCACCCTCCTGTCTGACTCTCCTACCCCAGCTTTGAGTGACTCCTCACTGGTCTAATCTTCTGTGTGACAACCACGGGGGCAGACCTAGTTCATGGTATCACCTGGCATGTCTTTTCTCTGAAGCCTGGACATCTCCAGAGCTGAGCATTACGGTAATCGAAGTACCTGTGCGCTGGGCACATACACACAGGACCTGAACAGCTTCACACATTCTCTCAGACTACTATTGGGGCCGGAACACCTGGCAAGAAAAGGGTCATGGCCAGTGGCTCGAAAGGAGACCATGATCCTCATGTTGTCATGACGAGGATGCCTACTGAACACCTGCTTCATCTTTCCAATTTCCTTTCTTGCTTTTTTCTATAACTTGCTGTGTGTGGTCCTCTCTAGTTGTTCTGTGGGCTGCTACCAGCAGTTTTCTTTGGGGCAGTGGATGTCTGGAAGCTCAGATGAGAAGAAAGAGAGCAGTACATACAGGCTCAGAGAGAATCATCCAGGAAGAGATGAGAGAAGGAATGAGTAGCACTGAGTGTGCCTGAGGATTTCACAGCAAAACTTCACAGAGTTTCTGAATGTGCTTGCCATTTGGGGGGAAAAAAAAAGGTGTATTTCTAAAAAGCACTGAGCTGTGATTTCTAAAAAGCTTTGGTCCGTGTTCCAGGCTTCAGGATTCAGGAATCTGTGCTTAGAAGTAGCCTTAGCTCCAGGATAGCTGCACACGGGGCATGGTGGGTGGTCCTTGTGACCTACCTCAAGTAGCAAGAACAGATATGTGCTAAGCAGCACATAAGAACCTCTGGTTCTTGATGATGCAAACTCCCATCCTCTTTCAGGTAAGATTGTAATTCACTTTTTCCTAAGAAGTACTTGTTGCCCATGAATGACATGTAACTTCTAGATACTTAAGAATTGTGTTCGATGTGGCACCATAATTCTTTCCTGTCTTATAAGCTTTCATTGATTTTTAGTTTACTTATACAGGAAAGATGGACTGTTATAGCTTGTGTCTCATGGCCAATCGCCAGAGCCACCTTTGGGTTTTCTGATACTGATGGGAATATCTATGGGAAGTGATAATGCCATTTATTCTATTAGTCTATGATTTTTCTGATAATTGTGTTGATGTGAAAGACATAAGGTTAATTGGCCCCTCTTAGAGCAATAATTTTATCATGATGGTCACATGGGGTGGGCTCTCCTGCCCCCAGGTCCTCAATCTCTCACTGACAGCTCCTCTCTTTTTCTCCATCCTATTAATCAGCATCACTACCCAGAAGACAGCCTGCAACACTGCCACCTGTGTGACCAATCATCTGGCAGACATGCTGAGCAAACGTGGGGGTATATTGAAGCCAGGCTTTGTGCCCACTGACGTAGGTCCCACTTCCTTTGGCCGTTGCCGCAGGGACCTTCAGAAATGAGCAGCTGAATGACTCCTGTAAAAAGGTGACTGTCCTTGTATTGCTGGATGGAAGGATGATTTACAGAGATGCAGTCCACACTCTAACCCTCCCTGGGCCCATATTGTAAAAAAAGTCCACAGGGGAAGGTGCCTACTACAGGGTCTGAAAAAGGATAGAGTCCCAATCACTGAAACCCTGAGATTTTGGGTTCATTTCTGTTTTTCCATGTAACCCAATGACACTGAGATCATCTTCCAGAAAATATAGATCCTATTTATTTAAAACACTGGTCCCTGCTGTGACGATTGTGATTATTCTAGCATTTGAGTTTGAAAGGTAATGACACTACCCTTTGGACTATACATGTCGTGTACATCTGAGTTCAGAGCATACACTTGGGGTCAAGAACTGTGTTTGCCCTCTGCTACTGATATGGCCATGGACCAGATTCTCTCTCTGATCCTCAGTTTCCCCATCTGTAAATTGAGGGCAATAATAGTACCCATCTGTTAGTATTAATGTAAAGAGTGAATGAGATAATAGATGTCAATAGCCTCAGAATTGGTTAGTATCTAAATTGTAGCTGTTGTGTTTTCCTCCTAGGTCACCATGAAGCTGAACTCTACTTTTAATTGACAATAAAAGCAACTTAGAGAAAAGCATAGAAGATACATATGTATGCATGCTGCTTCATATTGAAATAGTTTTTTCTTTAAAATAAATTAAAGCTAAATGAATAATAAAGCTATTGCATTTACCTAGCGTGTATTTTTTATATTTTAGTCCGTATTCAATAACTGCAACAGCATGTCTTATTGGCTTATCTGGGAGCAAATCTGGACCCCAACAGCCAACCTGTTAATGTTGGCAATTTTGCTAAACCTCAGGGAGACATGACATTTCTGCCTCCTGAATGTCTGTGGACACATGGTTAATGCTGTGCCTCAATGAAACCCTTTCTTTAAAGAAATCTCATCATTTGTGAACTGTATCAAGATAAAAAAAAAATTAGTTGATACAACTAAAAAGGCATCTCGGCAGCTATTAATGCTGTTTTTCCCAGGAGAGCTTCAGGGACCTGTGAACACTTTGCTGAGCAGGCTGACTCAGATGAGGAAAAGGCAACATCCTGCAGATGAGTCCTCAGTATCCTGTACCCTCAGATTCTAGTAAATATTTCTTATTGCAAATAGAACCTTGTACATCTCAAAGACACATTCACATGTACTTTCAGAGTGCCCAGGCCCCCAGCTCCAGCTCCAAAGGTTATCTGTTCACTTCTCCTGAACTCAGATTTGCCTCTACCCATCCCTGTCTTTCCTCTCCATAAATACCCACCATACACTTATAGCCTGCAAAACCTCTTAGAAACAATGGCTTAGATTTTAAAATGGGATCACAGACTGGCAGACATATAAAGGTAATCAGATGCCATCCAACCCAACTTTTTCATTATTCGACATGGAGAGAAGAACAGTATATGGCTCAAGGTACTGTAGTAAGTTTAACAAAAACATGCATACATTTAGCAAATACTGAGTGCCTGCTATTTTCATGACACTGTATGAGGCACCAGAAATAAAGCAGTGAACAGAACAGACAGAACTCTGTGCATATGTGGAGTCATATTCTAACTGGGGGTGACTGAAGTGATCCACGCTGTGGAATCAGATGCTTGGTATTGAAAGAAATCTGAGGTGTCATTGGCTATAACACCTTAATCAGTGTAGGAATTTCCCAGCATCAACATCCCTGGCATCTGTTCGCGCTGCCAGTGACCAGCTGCTGACTGGAACTCCCACGGTTCCTGGGCTGTTAGCTTACTGTTAGACAGCAAATTAATTGGGATTGTTTGATAAGAAAGATCAGCCCCTTCCATCCATTGACTCCAATTATTTCCTCAGGAGCTCATAGAATTATGACCCCTGCTCTCATTCAGTCTGGTCTCCACACTAGCCCAATGTTTGCCTAAAAGGTAGATCAGACCACGTCGCCCTTATGCACAAAGTACTGCATTGACCCATCGCCTCACCCAGTAAATACCTGGAGCACTGTAATGGCTCACAAGGTCCGAGCTGATCTTCGCTTCCTGTCTTCTCACCGCCCGCTCCACTACCTGCCTGGCCTCTTCTACTCTCCCGCACACTGGCCTTATTATTATTCCTCATTCCCCAACCCCAGCATCAACCCCTTCACTTGCTTGCACATGCTGGTTTCGTACCTCTGTGCAGAATGCTCCTACCCACGGTCCCATTTTCCCCAGATCATGACTCAAATGTCACCTACCCTGGACACCTTCCTGAAAGTGTACCCCACCCTGCCAACACATCCTAAACCTCTTCTTCTTGTTTATTTTTTCTCTTTGCCACTTTTTACCTTCTATCGTACTGTGTGTGTGTGTGTGTGTGTGTGTGTGTGTGTGTGTGTGTATTTTTTTTTCCTTTAGTATAAAGTTTGTACCCAATCCTATAAACCATGTAAATTCCACATGGACAGGGAGGGATGTGGCTATTTCATTAACTGCAGAATCCCCTACAGACAGAACAGTATGCCTGGTATGAGGTACCACTCAATAAATGTTTATCAAATGAATAAAGAATTTCCTTTTTTACATTTCTGGTCAACTGTCAGGTTCCCTCTTGGTCTAATTTTCTCTTCAGGTTGAGCTGCCCAAGGACTTTACTATACACTGACACTATGGGACTTTGATCTTGTGCTTGTGGTACTCTGTTATAGTTCCAGCACAGGCTAGTTAAAGAGTAATGATTGATGAAATTATTTTTCTATACAACTTGTTTGTCTCTTATTTTGATGTTGGGCTCTAAATTAATTTGCTCAATGGCCAATTTATCAAATTTACTCATTTTTTTAAATGAATTCGTTTACACTCTGTCTTCTTAAGATCATCTTAAGGAATGTTCATTTTGTTTCAGTTCCAATCTCCTGCTGCTGAACTAGATAATATACCTTAGATATATTTATTGTGAGATTTCTATAATGAATACATACAGTATATTACACAACAATGAATACAAATGTGTGTAACAACCTGTACAAGTCTTACATATAATTTTGAGTTAAAATAGAACAAGGTGCAATGTATACACTGATGATACAACTTGCATTAAGTTTAAAACATGAATAATGTTACCTACTGTTATTTAGGGATATATTTATATGTAGTAAAAATATACAGTCATATGTAAGGAGAATAAACAGCACATTCAAAAAGGTGATTAACTTTGAGGGAAGGGAAGGAGATCCCATGAAGAGAGGTATATAGGCAGGATCTTCCAAGGTTTTGTTTTTTTAGGTATCATTTCTAAGCCTGATAGTTGGTATGTATGGACAGTCATTATATTCATGTTCATCAGAAATAAATGTCATAAATATGTGTGTTTTATGTTACAGCAACTACAATAAAATTAAGTACAAATGAATTAACTTTAAATATCAAAGAGAATCTGGTCAATGGAAAGTAGGAAAAAGATGCTATGAATGCACTATTTGAGAAAAAATGGCAGTAGTAAATGCTTATAAAGCTTTAAAATAATTGTAAATTAATTAAGTCACCAATAAAAATACTAAGACTATAAGTGTGCATTTTTTAAAGCAACCAGCAATGTTTTTTTCTACAAGAAAAAACTTTCGAATAAAAGGGTTCAGAATTCGTTTAGATAAATGGGTACTAAAAGATATAAGACAAACATAAACAAAAATAAGTTGAAGTAACTTTATAACATAATCAAAATAGAAATCAACGCCAAAACAAAACCTAATTGAAAAGGAAAGGTGTCATGTAATGGGTAAAGGAACAAAATGTCAAGAAGATATATTTATCGTAAACACACACGCATCCAAAAACATGTCCTCAAATTATGTTAAAAACTGACAGAACTGCAGGGAAAAGTATGTATATCAAGAATTCTTGTTATAGAATTAATGTACCCTTCATAATAAGTCATTGGCTCTGGAATTACCTCCAAAATGTGTGGTTCAAACTTGGCTCTGCAAATACCTCTTGAAAATATAATAGATTTCAGAAACCATATACTGTTTACACCCACAAATGGATGATAGATTTTATTAATGGTAAGATTTTGCCTACTTTTCCCCTAATCATTTATTAATGAACCAACACATCCCTCATTGACTTGGAACATTATACTAACATATGCTGACCTATCCTCTTCTGGTCTTTCTTTTTTCCTCTATTGATATGTTTATGTCCCAGTAATACAGTTTAATTATCAGTGAGGCAAAGGCACTTCATACCTCTCTTTTTCAAAATGCTCTTAACAATTTTCACAAAATTATTTTTCCAGAAGGAAGTTAGAATAATCACCAATTTTTAAAAATTCTGTCTGAATTTTGATTGGCATTGAGTTCTCAGGTACACAATTGTACCATCTGTAAATAATAGTCAATCTTATTTTATATTTTTGTGCTTTAATATGCCTATTATTACTTAAATAGTAATAATAGGCATTTTTAATAGGCTATTGATTTCAGTTGGAGCTTCTTTATCATCTTAAGAAAGTATGTTTCTTCTTATTGTATACTAAGATTTTTTAAATCAGAAATAAAAATTAACTTTTATAAGAATATTTTTGATATCTAGCAAGATTATCTAATGGCTTTTCTTCTTATCTTACTAATATAAACAATAGATTTCCAAACATAGAAACTAATAATAACAATTAATATTTTTGAGTGCTTACTGCATGCTAGGCACTGTAATAAATGCTTCTCAGAATTAACTCTTTTAATCTTTACAACCACCGTATAGAGACTATGCCTCATATAATTATGAGGACACTGAGATACAGAAAGATTAAATTGGTTGAACAAAGCTATACAGCTATACAGCTATCAGCTATCAGATTCGTCTCAATATACAAACCTATTCCATAGCTACCTGGCTCCAGTCTGCTTTCTTAAATCTCTGATTTTACTTCTTGCCAACTAACCCATTGCTTGTTCCACTCCTAGTCTCCTCAGGGCCTTTGCACTTACAATTTTCTCTGGCCTAGAATTCTAATCTTCCAATATCTGCATGACTGACTCCCTCCTTGCTTTCAGAACTCTGCTGAAATGTCACCTTTTCAGAGAAGGCATCCGTGACTACTGTTTACAAAATGCATTCCTTCTTTGATCACTCTCTATTTAGCTTTATTTTATCCATAGAACATATTACTATCTGAAATATTATATACTTATAGAGGTGTTTGGTCTATGTACTTCCACTAGCATATAGTAAGTCTATGAAAAAAGTTGTGTGCTTATTTTTATCTATATCCCTGAAGCACAGAAAAATTTCTAGAACATGGTAACCCCTCAATAAATATTTATTGAGTTAATAAATAATGAAACTCTGTAAAGTTTTTATTTTTGTCTCTGAGTTCACTTTAACCATTCATCAAATTTTGAGATATAAAATTGTGATTTTTAAAATAGCCTTTTTAAATATCTACTTCAACTCAGAAGTTATTTAGTCAAGTAATTTTATATTTTAAATAACTTTTAAAATTATATTTGTTACTTCTATACAATTTTTTTTTTGCTTGGGAAATGTATTGAGATTTTTTACAAAGCTTATTATGTGATACTTTCTTATAAATGTTTTAAAGATAACAGAAAAGAAAATATTTTCTCTGAATTAAAAACTTTTAAATTGATTAATTATATTATTCTTTATATTATTTTGTCTGGATAGTTGATCTTGCAAAGACTAAAAGAAGGCAATAAACTTTCCAAGTATTATTTCATTCCTGTGAATTAACTCTTGTGTTTCTAAAAATGTTACTTTACATATTATAAAGTTTTCTTTAACTTTTAAAATAAACTTTCATAAGGTATAAATTATGTAATATGAAATTATATGTGAATTGTATTTCCATGAGTTTTACAAAAAGTATGTCATAAAACCTATGTAACCATCGCTACAATTAATAGTATACTTTTCCACTATTTTGCCAATTTTGATTGGGCCCATTATCTTCTTATTCAGTTTTAGTAGGTCTTAATATATTCTATATATTAGTCTGCTTTTTTTTTTTTTTGGAGGGGGGATACTATTTCACTCACTTACTGATATTTCCCTCTTGATCACTTCTGTAGGAAACCGAATGACATGAAATAAGGCACTCAAGGTAGCTATGGAGGGATTCACATGTCAAGAAATGGAGGTCTCTGGCCAATAGCAAGTGAGGAATGAAGGCCTGTCAGCAACCAAATGAGTGATCTTTGAAGTGAATTCTCTAGTCTGGATCACTGTAGACTTAGCTGAGAACTGAACTTCCAGAACCACCCAGCCAAGCCTCTCCCAGATAGCCTACTTTCAGAATCTGTGTGAGATAATAAATATTTGTTCTTCTGAGCTGCTAAGTTTTTAGGTAGTTTGCTGCAAAGCAATAGATAACTAATATCCATCAAAACCTTAGTTACTTCAATTCAATCCCCAAATCTGACCAAATCTGAAAAGCATACTCAGTGAAGCTGGCTTGATGAGCAGACTTGAATTCAAGTTGGAAGCCACAGTTTTTAGAAAGGATACACTGTCAGATTCCTTTACCCTGGTTCCTAAGCCCTTCTCAGATTAGGTGCAATGACATAAGGTGGTTCCATTCTCATCAAAACTAAGTCCTGCTGTTCTTCCTGATAATTGAGTGATTTACCAGCAGCATCTTTCTCTGTGTGTGTTCTTAATGCTCTCCACCCTATAGCTACTCTTTTATATCATTCTTTCTGTCTCTAAGATTCTCATGGTAGAAAGAAATTGTTAAGGCTGTACAGACCAACCCTAATGCTTGACTCTCCTCTATAACACCCCCCAAGTGGCTTTCGAGCTTATCTTTGAGATTTAAAAAAAAATTTTTATTAGTTTCAAGCATACAATACATTGTACATAGACATTTATATAGTTTATAAAATGATCACCCTAATTGCTCTTTCTCTCCTCTGGCTCTCCACCTAACCATTACATTAATGTAGCTTATTCTATATTTGGATCACTCTGTTAGAAAATTCCTCCTATAGTGAGCAGAATTTACTTTCTCTTCTCTTCTGCTTCACTTCATTCTCAAGAGATTTATTTTGGGCTGACTTTTGAGGCATAATTGGCTCTGACTAAGACATACTTCTGAAACAAGGACTAGTTATTAATTATTAGGGATTTAAAGAAAATTATATATATTTTTTCCTATGAAGTCTCTGACTGGACTTAGTTTTCTATAAGCCACCTCATTAGCTGGATCCATTCTAAACAATTATTCATTCACTCTCAAGAATGTATCTGGGGTAGAGGATTAGTTTCTTCAATTATGGATCCTCAGATATTTTTGCTGTTGGTTAAACTTTTCTGGATATTTCTGGAGCTAATAAATGTCTTGCCCTTGTCTCTGGTAGGGCCCTGAGCCAAACACTATAAACCTGAGCCTCATATCTCCTACTCAGGCTTGCCAGGATAAGATTAATTGTTTCTATAAAGTAGGTTACTCTAGAGACTTCTTGGAGAGCTTGGGTCATCTGTAGTTCTAAAAAGATTGAAAGAATGGTTTCTTACCTTCGTAAAGATAGTAAAAAATCTTCCAGGTCCTGTACTAAACCCTTTACATAGTCCACAAAGCTACGTATGATGTGGCACCTGAATTTTGTTCCAGCTTCATTTCTTACTATGCTTTCCATCCCTGAGTTCCAGTTACACTGACATTCTTTCAATTTGTCAGAATCTGCATGATTAACTCAGAATGAATGGATTTAAGATTTTAATTATGTATGCAAAATCCCTTTGCTTTTGCCATCTGTGGTAACCTAATCAGTGAAATGACATCCATCATATTCATAGGTCCCTCCCATGTCAAGTGGAAGGGATTTGCTGTGGGTATATACTAGCTGGTTGGAATCTGCTGAGGCCCTCAAACATTGACTGATTTACACTCACTCTCTCTCACACACACACACACACACACACACACACACACACACACACACTAACCAACATTAATCAGTGTTGAAAATTAATGTGTTATCCCTCAGTAAGTATATAGGTCATTATTTGATTTATTTGGAGTGGGGAGGCTTCTCCAAGTAAAAAGATAACTCTATACTTCTGGGTATAAAGAGCGGGTAGACACAAATGCACAAGTATATTTTCCAATAACGTGATCCAATGTGCCTCTTAACATTAAAATTGAAGTAAAATAATATCATTGAAATTTTGACAGTGTGAAGTTTCAGGTCATATATCTTTCATCTTTTTTTTTTTTTTTGGAGGCACAGAAATCTTCCCAGCCTAGGTCTTTTTCATGATTCATAAAGGGAAATAGCTTGCCAAGTGTACCCTCTGAATGTGATTTATAAAACATGATATATATCCAAATTCTCTCTACATTAAAGTTATTCAATTTACTCTAATGGCCCTTATATTAGAGTTATGTCTATTCATAGCAGACAACACCTGTAAGTCATTACCTTGAATTATAGTGCTTGCTAATTTTCATCATTAAAGACTTGGATTTAGGGAAGAAGGCCTCTGAATTTTGGCTTTCTCTTACATTAGAATATTATAAAAAAAAGAATTTTTAAACAAAAATTATAAACAAAAAAGGGTAGACAAAGTATTTCTCTTATAAGGAAAAAAGGAGAGGAGTGAGTAAATCGTGAGTGCTGATCCATACTGGATCCATACTGGGGGCCTCATACTGGTCAGCCTCCACCCTCTGATCTCTTTTCTTATTCCTATCACCATTTATTGGTCTCAAGGATATCTGCATAAAAAACAAAATTTCTTGTTAAATTCATTCATGAGTAATATGATACTGAGGACTACCAAACTATAGCCACATTAGAATGCCAAATTAGGAGAAGATAAATTTGGCTAACGGGTATTCTTCAGTTTGCTCAAGAATATCTCCTTTCCTCCTAACTTAAGGAATAAAGTAGCACTTGTCCTACAGTGCTGGCTTATGACCTGCTCCTGAGACTCTGCTGGCTTATGGGAGCTTGTGTCCAGCCTCTCTGAGTACCTTGAGATAGGAGACCACCCTAATGGAGTGCATGCAGGTTCTTCTATACCCTATTTCCTGCCCCTGTCTCCATTCCTCTGGAACTTTCTCTATAGCATAGTCATGGTACCCTGGTTCTGCAATGGAATATCAAACTGTTGTGCCTTTATAAAGATTTCATATCTCTTTGAGATAATTTACAAATAAAATACAATTTCAGAAGATTTTTTTTAATTATAATAAAAAGAGAGTATCTAAAGTTCACTCTATAAATAAGTGTTCAAGAGACTTAAAAGGAGAACTCTGGGGCATAGACGAACTCTAACACCTATTAAAACATATTTTTAAAAAAATAATTTTTAAAACACTGTGATTCTGATATAGATAGAAATGTGTATCTGAGAAATGGCATAAAAAGGCAAAAAGTAGATCCAATTATTCAGTTAGATGATAGATAGATACATAGATAACTAGTGCTAAGGGATGGCTCTGGGACAAGATTGACTCATTCATTAGACACAATAAGCACATATTACTGGCCTACAAAAATGTTTTAATTAAGGAGGTTTAAAATAATAAAATAATAATAATAATAATAATCATATAATAATAAATCCAGCCTAGATTATATTCTCTTTTATAACAAAACAGTAATAAAATATAATTTTTAATTTTGTGTGTGTGTGTGTGTGTGGAGGAAGGAGTTCACAAAGGCAAAAATACTTAGAGCCCACAAAAATTATAATGGGGTCCTGGCTTAAGAAGCCTTAACTTTTCCTTATTCATAATCTCCTTCATGGTCACCACCATCATAAAGCTACCTAATAACATGCAGTGTCAGTAAAAACAATGGACTTGCTATAGAAATGTAGCTTCAAGATAAGGAGGCTTTTATTCTTTTAATAAAATTGCTGCCTAAGTTTCTCACATATAGACTCTAAGGTGCTAGTAGATTACTAGTTTGAGGAAACATGAGGCTATATTCAAAATTTATACTTAAAAATTACTAACTTATTAAATAACTTAATGGTCATAAATTGCACAAAATAGAATTGAGACTTTTAATATATTTATTTAGATAATAGTGTCAGATCTTTCAAAGAATTCATAAAGGAAATGATCAATACCTAACTTTAGTACAAGAACTAAACCACAGTGAAAATGAAAACAGCAAGAAAAGTATTTGTCTCATATGTTATAGAACTTCAATGGATCTTATGTATAATATATTTAAAGTTTATTTTAATATATTCATTATAAATTCCCCCTTCATGGCAAATGACTGTGAATGAAAAGGTGTTCTATATACAGTAACCTCAAAGGGTGATCTGATCATAAATCCCTAACTGGGCAGGTCAGGGTGGGTAATCACACCCCAGGCCTATAACTTTCTTAGTAAAAGTCTTATTATCTTTGCCTTAAGCCAGACTTGTGTATCGTTCTTATGCATCTACCTTAACATACCTTTGAAATAACCACCCGCAAGAGAGCACATAATCTAGTTTACTATCCTGTAATTCAATCACTACCTTGTTTTCTTTCGCCTTCATGTAATCTTCCTTACTTTCTCTCCTTAATTTCAAATGCATTAAAGAAACTGCAAACTGTCATTCTCAGGAGCATTTGAGATTTTGCTTCCTGGCAGTTGTCATCAGTTTGGCTCAAGTAAACTCTTATAAAATTCTCTACAAGTTTGGATGTTATCACACTGACATGACATAAACAGAACAAAGTGTAGATAGTAAACAAACAGGGAAATGTTCAGGCTGCAACAAACTTCAAATTAAACAAATGAGGTATATTTTTCTATTAAGTTGGCAAGGAAGATGTAATAATAATAACTAGCTCCATTGTTTACAGCGAAATTGATGAATGCCTGACAGTGGATATAAAATAGGAACATGGCAATATGTACTGAGGACCATAAAAGTGTTCACACCCTTTGACCTAATAATTTCATTCATTATAATTTTTTCTGAGATCATTCAAAAGAAGGGCAAATCCCCATTTATGAGACTCTTTATTGCAGCATTCTCTAAAATACAGAAATTGAAAACAACTTAAATGTCTAATAGTATAGATAGTGAAAACAGTGGAGAAAATTGCAGTACATTAACTAGATGGAACTTTCTGTCACTCTCACAATAATAATAATGAAGAATATGAGACAGTGTAAAGAATTGTTCAGAATATCGTTTGGTGCAACAAAATTTCCAATTACAAAGATGTGTGATTATAGCTATGTAAAATATACTAGTCTGTAGACATGGACTACAAGGAAGGAGAGAAAACTAGATTGTGTTTGCTCTTGCTCTGTCTCTTCAAAACAGACGCCATATGGTGAGGCTCCTTCCTACCTTTCCAGGTTTAACTCCTGCATCCCCCACTGTATTCACCATGTTCTAGACACATTGACTTGCTCTCTGCTCTGAAATACTGAGTACATCCTTCCCTTTGCAGTTCCTATCTTCTCCACTTGAATTGCATGAGCCCTACATCCTTCTGTGTAATCTCCTCTTTTCTTGTGGTTTCAATTATCACAACTAACATGAATAGCATTGGGATAGCAGTGACTGGTCAGTATGGAATTAGAAAAAACACGTATGGGATTGTGACTAAAAAGTAAAGAGAGTTATAGACAAGATGATGAAAGGAGTATAGAGTGAAAAACTGAATTGTGACATGTAGGAGAGACTTGAACAATTTTATGCCTCTGGGGAAGAAGCCAGAAAGGGAAACATGTGATATGGAGGTACATGGAGTAACTACAGAATCAAAGTCCTTGAACACATTTAAAATGTAAAGTCCCTTTAAAGAGATGGAATATGTGACTTCTAAGGATTCTGGTTCCCATTTAGCTTCATTTTTTTTTTTCCATCACTGTAAATTTCATACTATATTACAAATATCTCCTTCTCCAGTTGTGTGTAAACTGTGAGCTCAATGAACAGAGAGAAATCTTAAACATTATTGTATTCCCGTGCTGAATACAAAATAAAAGCTCTGAAATTAATGAATAAATAAATGTAGCTGTTGACTTCATTTCTAAGTGGCATCAGTGCCCAGGAGCAGCATGAATCCCTTAATAACTGGGTAAAAGGGAGCAAATAACAAAAAGAGAGAGAACAACACAGGTAGATGCCAAAAAGGAACTTTACCAAAAAAAAAAAAAAAGTCTGGGGATCCAGGGGAGCCAGAGGCAAGGCACAGTCTGGGCAGGAAGCAGAGAGAGGTGCTCTCAGATTATGAGAGCCACAAAACTCTTGAGTTGGTCACATTGAAATTAGAGCTCCATTTGTCAGGTGAGAAGAAAGAGGTGCAGAGAACAAGAGTGACATGCATAGAGTCACATAGACTATTAGTGGCAAAGAAAAGCCACAGAAGCATATTCTCCTGAGACCAACCTATACTTCGATAGTTGAACAGACCTTCAGGGATTGTCTCTTCAGCTGAATTTCTCCTCTGTACTGAGGCTGCAACTTCCTACCACTTATCTGTCCAAAATTACAAGGTTCTCAGGTGTAATACCTGCTCCCATAATAAGGTATGCAATAATTGCTGGAGGCGATGGAATACAGAAAAGAGAAGATGCTAGTATTGTCCAAGCTATAACCCTTAAGTCAGAGCAATTTAATCAGGTTAGGTTTGGTTGAATAAGTGGGGTACTACAGCCTAGACAACATGACACATAAAACCGACTATCACTGTACTGTTTGGAAAATGCTATAATAGGAAACATATAAAGCGTCAAGAACCCACATCTTAGGGGCATCTATCTTAGTCAAAGAGTGGGCGGGGGTCAGGTACTTCCTGAAAAAGATAATCAAGACCTAAAAAATTAGTAGAAATTACCTAGATAAAGAAATAGATGGAGAATATTCTCTGATGTGAAAACAGTATAAATAAAAGCCAGAGAGAGAGCACTAAGATCTCTTCTCATCAGATTTTTTTCTGGCTTTCTCTTTTCAGAATATCTATGAGGTGATGGTTATTTATTAACAGAAGTCAAGATTCAATTCATCTTTTTTATAATCATTACTTTAGTTTATTGTAATTCTTAGTGCTGAATCAAATCAAATTATTTTCATGTTTTAATTATTATTTCCAATAACTGATGAGATGAAGCACCTTTTCATGTTTATTTGACATTAGGATTTCCTCCTCCATAAATTGCCTGTTAGTAACCTTTGCACATTATTCTATTGGGTAAATATGTTTTTCTTATTGATTACATAAATCATTATATGATTTAAACATTACTAGAAATTTTCTGTATGTGCACTGAAGATATATTTTCCCAGAAAACATCTGTCTAAACTGGGAGGAATTTTGTAGACTACAGTTTGCAGGTGAGTACAAGGGGAACTTTTTAAGTCAGAAAGAGCGGAGGTGATCCTAATTTCAGACTTAAGTCTCACTTCTAGGACAAACCCCCTTTTTGAGCAGGAACAATGGAGGCAAAGGTAAGAAAAGGAGAGAGAAGCCAGCACATCTCACAAAGCACAGAATTTTTACACTAAATAAATGACAGAAGATAGAGGACTGGAATTTTGAAGCTAGGAAAGCTGCACTGGCTGTAATCCATTCTGATACAAGAACACTCTTCTCACTCAACTATAAAAATTAGGGGGAAAAAAGTAGCCAAACCCATTAAAAATTATTATCAGAAAAAAAAAAAGGAAAATTAGGAGCAGAATAACATCATTTCGAGCAATGAAAACAAGCCAGAAAGACATATCCACAAAATAAATGAAAACTATGTTCTAATATTTGAAACAAACAAGCTCAAAGAAATTTAGAAAATAACAGAAGTTATAAAAGAACAACTTAGGCCATCTTGGAGCCTGTAGAGGCCTGCTGAGAACAGGACTTCTAAAATAACAAATATGTCTGGAAGGCTATGGTCCAAGGCCATTTTTTTTTTTGCTGGCTATAAGCAGGGTCTCTGGAACCAGAGGGAACGCACAGCTCTTCTTAAAATTTAAGATGTTTATGCTCAAGATGGGACTGTTTTATCTAGGCAAGAGATGTGCTTATGTGTATAAGGCAAGGAGCAACACAGTGACCCCTGGTGGCAAACCAAACAAAACCAGGGTAATCTGGGGAAAGGTAAATTGTGCTCATAAAAACCGTTGTTGACAAATTCCCAAGCTATCCTCCTGCTAAGGCCACTGGACGCAGAACCCGTGTAATGCTGTACTCCTCACAGATTTAAACTTATGGAAAATAAACAAAGTGGAGTTGTTCTCTTGTAAACAACAACAACAACTTAAATTTGAATTAAAATAACTCAGCGATAATGTTGGAGAAACAAAGAGAACCAGAAGATTTAAAAATTGAGCTTACAAAAGCAAGGAATATATTTAAAATAGAAGAAACAATATTTTAGAAATTGAAACTAAACTGGAAGTAATACATTCCTGAATAAACAACATGGGTCGTATATAAAAAAAATAAAAAATGTAAAAGAAGAAATTTTTAAATTAAAAAATATGAAAGAAAATTTTAAAAGATTTAAGAGAATATGATACAAAACATCAGCAAAAGTGTGTGTGTGTGTGTGTGTGTGTGTGTGTGTAAAATTCTTGAAGGAAAAAAACAAAGCAACTGAGCAGAACAGAACAAATACTAAGAAATAATCATTGACAAAAACAATTAAGAAATAAAAAGGTAATTCAAAATTACATATTGAAAAGATATACTGCATACTCTGGAAAATCAACTGAACATGACTGATACCAAGGTATATTGTAGTGAAATGATAAGGATTTAAAGAAAAAAGAAAATACATTAAAATGTATATTTAATAACAGAAAATTTCAAAATCTTTTTCAATGAGAAGGCTTAAAATCATGCTATCAAACAATTCTTGGATCAAAGCAGAAATGCAAATTTATCAGAGAATTATTCTTAAAGAATAATTACAAAACTAGAATCTGTGGGATATAGCTATAGAAGTTATCAGAGTGAAACTTATCGCATGAAATATCTATATCAATTCAAAGTGTAAATTTAATACCCAATATTGGAAATTATGGCCAATGCAATTATACAAAAGAAAACAATTAGAAACATACAAATTGTAAAGAAAGAGATAAACTTATCTCTATTTGCAGATGATAGAATTAAATATCTAGAAATCCAAAGGGATCAAAAGGACTATACCTTAATGAAGTAACAAATTAATTATAAAATCAATGTACAAAACCAATAATCTCTATAGATGAAAACAAATGGTAGTTAGAAGATATGAGGAAAGTCTATTTAAATAGCAAAAAAAAAAAAAAGGAAAGAAGAGAATGCCTAAGAAAGAAATAGCCACTGACTAAATGTATAAAATAATAAGATACTCTTAAAAGTCACAATATGAGTTCAAACAAATAGAAATTTTTTCTTCTTAATTTGAAAGACATAACATTAAATCTATGTTAATTTTTTCTAAATGAATTTATAAATTTCCATTGAAAACATTCAGCACATATTTTCCCAAGCTAGACAAGTTCATTATAAAGTTCATTTGGAAGAACCAAGAAATAATAATAACCAGAAAAAATCTGAAAAAAAGAAGAGCAATACGTGAGGCTGGTCCTATCAGATATGAAAATATACTTAAAAGCCTCCAAAATAATATATGTAGTATTGTTGTACAAATAGACAGTCTAATGATATAGAATAAAACATACAAAAATAGATCCAATAGCATATGGTAATTTGTGTAATAAATGCAATAATTAAATAAGTAAGGAAAAGATGAATTTTTTAAAATGTGGTATTGAAATAACTAGGTAGCATTATAGAAAAAGATAAAATTGAATTCATTTCTCACACCATACAATAGGATAAACTTGAAATGAATCAGATGTTTAAATAGATACGATGGTATCTAGAAGTACTAAAAGGAAGCTAATTCCTCTATATCTGCAAGTAGAAAATCTTTCTGAAACTAAAAATTCAGAAATGATGAGAAAAGACTGAGATATTTGATCTCATATAAATACAACTTTTGCATGAAAATAAATCATGAAAGTAAGCCTTTAAAAAAATCTAGCAAATTAGGGGAAAGTTTGCCACTTGTATCACAGATAAAGAGTTGATATCCTTAATATAGAGTTTCTAGAAATAGAGAAGAAAACTCAAAATGTTAGAGAAATACAGGTTGAAATAGACAATTCCCAGAGGGGGGAAAAATGCAAACAGAACTTAATAGATGAAAGATACCTAGCCTGACCCACAAAAACAAACAAAAAAAATCCCACAAATTAAAATATATTGAGGTGAGCGAACATTATGCAGGTGAGCGAAGGTTCAAATTTTGACATCATGCTCTGTTATTTAGGCTGAGTGGAAACAGGCACAGTCATAGGTTGCTAGGAAGGTTCCCAGACTTCAGAGAATGAACTACTGATACAACAAAACTGATGAATCTGAAAAAATATTATGCTGAGTAAAAGACACAAGATATTAAAGGGTAGCTCCTGTATGAGTCCATTTATACAAAATACTAGAATTGACCAAACTAAGTTATAGTGGGAGAAAGCAAATTAATGTTGACAAGGGAGAGGAAATTAACTGACAAAAAACACATTTAGGGCTACAAAAATATTCTATATCTTGATTGTGGTGGTTATATTTGTCAAAACTTGTCAAACTATATTAATTTTATATACATTATACATCAATAAAGTTTATTTTAAAAAAACTAATGAAAGACTTAAATATAATAAAGGAAATAGAATGAAAAGAAAAAAGATGGAAAGGAAAGAAGAAAGAGACGAAAGGGAAGGAGGGAGGAAGGAAGAAGGAAAAAAGGAAAGACAAAAAGGAAACCTGATTCATACAAAACAAAACAAAACAAGAAAAAGGGTTAAAGAAACAAAGACTAGGTGGGACAAAGATGAAATAAAGTAAAAACAGAAAACAAATTCAACTATATCAGAAACTATGTTAAATGTAAATGGACTAAAAACTCTAATTAAAGACAAACATTGTCAGACTGTCTAAAAAAAACAAAACAAGACATAACTATATACTGTTTACATATGTGAAAATAAAAGAATGGGATAAGATATGCTATGCAAACACTAGCTGCAGTACATCTAGTGTAACTATATTAATATCAAATAAGCAGACTTTAAGGTAAGAGTATTACTAGTGATAAGGAAGAACATTTCAAGACCTAAAATAGGTCAACTCAACAGTAAGGGGGAAAAAAATCTTAATTTTAAATTTTAATAGAATAGCTTTGAAATGTATACAGCAAAAATTAATTAAACTAAAAGGGGAAATAGATAAATCTACTTTTATAGATAGAGAATTTAACACATTTATCTCAGTAACTGATAGAAAAATTAATTTAAAAACTATGGTGTATATGAGATTTGAACAAGACAATTAAACAACTTGATCTAGGTGACCTATATACAATGCTATATTCATAAACTGTAGAATATATGATCTTTTCAAGTACACATGGAATATTTACCGAATAGACTATATACATTAAACATAAAGCAATTTTCAACAAATTTTAAAAAATCGATAAAGTGTTTCTCTGACCATTGTAAAAGTAAATTAGAAATAAGAACAGAAGAATAATTTTAAAATACTCAAATATTTGGAAATGAAGCAATATACTTCCCAATAGCTCATGTATTAAAAAAAAACTATAATGAAAATGGAAAATATTTTGAACTGAAAATGAAAATATGGCATTAAAAAATTTGTGGGCTACAACTAAAAATGATTATACAAAAATGTCTAGCTTTATATACATGTATTTTAAAAAAGTAAAAGATAGAGAATCAGTTTCTTCAGCTTCCATCTCAAGAAGCTAGAAAAAAAATAACACTTTTTTCCTGGAGTGTCCAGCTGCTCATGTCTGAAGTTTCCTGCAGTGCCAGCTGAAGACCTTGGTGCCCAGGTTGGTGGGAATGAAGTTGCTTTTTACCACAATCCTTGATTTACTTAACAATCTGACAACTGGTGGGTCACACAGGTGGCAGTGTTACTAGCTCTCTTCTGGGCAGTGACACTGATTTACAGGATGAAGAAGAGAAAGGACTGTGAGTATCTGAAGTTAGGAGAGCCCAGTGGAGATGAGACTGCCCTAAGCCTTCATAAAAATAACTAATGTTTTAGGTTGCATCACTTAACCAATTAAGTGTTTCTCCTAAACATAATTATCAAAATAAAATCACAAGAGCCATTAGGGGGAATTATCATTGCCAATCTAGGCTAGGAGCCCTTCCCAAAGAATGTCACAGAAAACCCAGAAACTCTTTAGATTTCTGGTACCTGACTGTGTGGAACATGCTGAAACTGACCTCTTACACTCAGTCTCTTCAGTGCCAGCCACGGTTGACTGACAAAGGCCAGAAGGGCAACAGTGAATGTGAGGGTTACTCCCAGTCCCGCTCCAAAGCACACAGGGAGTCTCTAGAAGCCACACCCCAAAGATAAACATCAAACACACCTCCATAGGAAAAAAAGTCTCCAAAGTCTTACCTCAAAAAGGCCCAGAAAAGAGTTTGCAGCATCCTTTCTCCAAAGGCTTACCTGCATCTCAGCACACCTGTTGTTGTTTGAGCTGATCACAGAGACTATCTGTCAAGTCTTGGGTCAAGAAATCCTGGGCTAATATTACTTCTAATAATTCCCTCAAGACTTGGGGCCTAGGCCAGAGCAGTGATTACCACAGCTTGGCGTCTTTTAGACCTCCTTAGCAAAGTAAGTGGGCTCCATCTCTGGGCCTCTTAGAACCTTGAAGTTCTAAGGCATACATCAATGTGAATGGTTGGGAAGCTCCAAAGAAAAAACGGGGAGAGGATTTATTAACCAAATGAACAGAAATTAGAGATGTGCTTACTGGCACTCAGAAACTCCCCTTGCTCTCTCTAATCACTATCCTTGTTTTAGTCCTGCACTCTCTTTTTCCACCCTGAGATCTCTGGCATTCCAAGTCACAAGCAAAGTCTCCAAGACCAACCTAAATAACAACCAAAGAGGAACCACATATATCAAGTTATAAAAAGGAAGCAAAAAAAAAATTAGAAATGAGAGGGAGTGTATCCTGGGGCATGCCAACGCAAAGAACAATCTAGATTTAAAATTGGAATCTGACATGCAGGGTTGGGGTTGGAGGGAGGGCTTTCTTATGGGACTGAGTGGTTAATCTGTGGGATCTAACGCTGTCTCCAAGTGGACAGTGTCAGAATTGAGTTGAATTTTAGGACACTCAGCTGGAATCAGAAAATTGCTTGGTGCTGTAGCAAAACTCCACGTGCATTGGAATTTTGAGCAGAAATTTAGCATACTCACCATGTTTGCCAACATTTATAAGTGCCACATCTTCTTCCAAAGCTGAAATAATTTATGTGATGAATTTATTTTTGGAGAGGTTTATTACCTTCTTGATTCAGGAAACTTGATTTGCCTTGAGACTTTAGCTCTTGAGTGGGTTCAAAAAAATTGTGATTTTATAGATTATCCAGGTTTTTTTTCTTGTTAGGGTGGAAATGACACTCTGTTGTTGCTTTCTAAAACCTAGGAAGAAGCCGAACTTTTTAAATTATCATTTTCACTATTTTTAATTGTACAATTCACTATCCTTTTCCAGAACTTAGAACTTGTTCATCATTCCAAATAGAAACTCTGTACCCAGTAAATAATAACTCCCCATTCCCCACTTCCTATAGTCCCTGTTAACTCTATTATACTTTCTGTCTCTATTAATTTGCCTATTCTAGGATGTACCTCATAAAAGTGGAATCATACAATATTTATCCTTTTGTGGTTGGCTTATTCCACTTAACATAATTGTCTCAAGATTTATCAATGTTGTAGCTTGTGATAGGACTGCATTTCTTTCTAAGGCTGATTCATATTCTACTGTGTGTACATACAATTTGTTTATTCATCCCTATTCTTATACAATTATTGTATTTCCTTCTTGGATTTTATTCTTGTTTATTTTTGTTTTCTTTACAATAGTGTATTATATCATGTCCCCTAGGAAGCTAACTCTGAGTTAAAGATTTATATGCAGGAAATGGTTGTGAAGTGCCTCCAGATCAACACCTGTCAGGGAGTGTAGAAAGGGAACTAGACAATAAGAGAAGTTGAACTGCATAAAAAAGCCTGATCCCCCAGAAAGCTCTAGAACTTGACCAGAACTTCAAACTTGTACCTCCTTCAGGTAAGGAGCCTGGGCCTTTACTCTTTCCTGGAATAGTACTGCTTTCATGGCATACCATCTGTGCAATTATACAGGGCTCCAAAACTCAGAAGAACCCCATAGCTTGGTTTAATTATATGCTGTCATTGTCACTTATAACCTGTTACTTTCTTAATTTTTGAACAAAGGTCCCCCCATTTTTATTTGTCATTGGGCTTTACAAATTATGTAACTAGTCCTATCCTGGACTATGCAATCTGTTGAGTTATTCCCAGGGATGGACCTAGACCTTGATCAAGGCAACTTCATGTGGCTGAGAGCCATTTTCAGAAAGTGACTCATCCGGAACTATCAGCCACCCACACTCCAGGGAGCTAGAATATAATAAGTCTCAGTCCCAATGGTGATATTTCAATGGTACATGACAGCATCCACTACATATTTGCTGTCCACTTTGCACCTAATATATCACACATACTTTCAGGGACACTACACTGTCTTCATAGCTATTTTTTTTAATTATATGTAATGTTTCAAGGGTAGATATATTTTACTTAATAATGTTGTTTCCTTCATCAGTTAATATTTCCATATCTATTTTACTATTTTATTATATATCTTTTTTTTCCAGCTCCTCAAATTATCTGTGAAAATAATAAAATACAAACAAACTTACCTATGAATTTACTATTAGACAGTTAGGTTTCCAAATCACTGCCATATAAATAGTGTTATAATGACCATCTGCCTTTATACTAGATTTTCCATATCTGAGAAAATTTCCTTTATGTGAATTTATATATGTAAAATTAATAGATGAGGTAGGCCAATTCTATGGCTTTTGATACAAATTGCCAAGTTGTCTAAAAAAATTATATCACATACCCATAGACAAGAGAGTACCAGTTTCACAGCATCATGGCCACTATCGTATAATATTTTTTAAAGTATTTTGTAGCTTATAGTTTTTTTAATACTTTAAAATATTTATTGCTCACTTAATAGGTAAAATAGTACTTTAGAGTTGTTTTAGTCAGCAATTTACCAAGAAAAATATTAAAACTTACAGAAAAGTTGAAAGAAGTATGGGGAGCTAATGTACATGTACCCAATACCCAGACTTTATCATTAACATCTTGCTGTTTTCTTTAACACATATGTAGATAACAATTCATTCCTCTATCCATCAATACATATTATTTTTAATATATCTCAAAGAAAGTTATATTTAAATAATAGTACACTTCAACCCTAAGAACATTAGTACGTATATCATCAAACAGAACTCAAAATTTCTTTACTGGTCTTTTCTGGTTAAAATTTAAATACAGTAAAATGCGGAAATCTTACACATATTATTTGATGAGTTTTGGCAAATGCATACGCGTTGGAGATACAAACCTCTATCAAGATACAGGACATTGCCATTATGCCATAATGTTGCTTCATGCCTCTTTTTATCAAACCCAGCCTTCCTCCCAGAGGCAACCACTGTTTTCAGTGTTTTAAGTCACAGTTTATTTGAGCCAGTTCCAGAATTTTATATCAATGGAATCATACAGTATGTACTTTTTGGGATCATTCTTTCACTGAGCATAATGTTTTTTGAGATTCCTTCCTGTTGTTTCGTGTACCAGCAGGTTTTCTTTTTCCTTTTTGTTGCTGAGCTATATTCCATTGCATGAATATACCACCGGTATTTATTGACTTTTCTGTTGACGGATATTTGGGATGAGTTTAGTTTTTGTCTTTTCTGAATAAAGTCACTATGAATTTCAAAGATGTTTTGCTTTACATTTATTATTATGAGCTACATGTGTTTTCATTAAATTTATTTACCAGTTGTAATTCTTCTTTAATAAATTATATATTTACTCTTTCCTTTACTTAATAATTTCTTGGAGTTGCAAACATTTTCTTAAACAAATTTAAGAACTTTTTAAACAAAGGTATTTCTTCTGTAACTATCTTAGTTCAATATTTAATTATTTTCACAACTTTTATTTGGGTAGTAATGGCCAATTTCCAATTTTATTTTAGTTAAAAAATATACATTTTATTTTATAATATATTCTAAAATAATCTGAGATTAACTATATATACATATGTATTTTCTTAAACACATTTTTGTTCTTTTGGAAATTTAATACCATACCACAGAAATACACAAACACACATACTCACAAAATTTTACAGAGACAAAATGAGTGGTTTAAATTTGATTTTAAATTTATGTATAAGTTCTAGGCTACCACTATATACAGCTCAGTTTATCATGAAGTTCTAAAATTTAGTAATAAGCCTCTGATTCTGATCACCAATTTCAGTGTGTGGAGGATTTTTCCACACCATAAAGCAATTCTCCAACACCAGCTGGTGTAACCATGCCCCTACAGGGGAGCCCTTTCCTTCCATTGCAACCACCTCTTCCTTTAGAACTAGTTGAATCTTAGCGTCCTTAATCTGTTTGATTGTAACCACAAGTTGCTTAATATCCTAACCATAAGACTCAATACATTTACAACATGTTCTCAAATCAGTAACCTGTGCCCTGCTCCTCAACAATCTTAGGGAAACTATAGATAACATCTTAACATAGTGTCTTTGTTCTTTCTCATAGATAAAAAATACAGAGAAAAAGATCATGAGGCAATGATTTACATGTCAGAAAAGAATGAGAACCAAGACTACCCCCAGATGGATGTTATCATTCAATGGCATCTCAAAGTCTGCACACTAAAATCTTATCAAGGAACTGGAAACCATAGAAATGTACCCTCCCATTCTCCTTTTAAAGCTAAAAATTCCTAACTCAGTCCAATAAGCCAGATGGATTTGAGGCATTTCTAAGTTTTCCATCTTCTTGGTTGGCACTTTCTCAATCAATAAACCTTTCTTTACTCCAAACTGGCATTTTGGATTTTGGTTTTGAGAAGCACAAGGCACACAAACCAGAGTTCAGTAACCCTAGATGTCCTACAATGCAACTCAATTCTCCAGGCACCATCTATATGGAGGTGGCATTAGATCTCACAGGTTAAAGGTTCAGTCCCACAAGACTACCTTCCCACCACAACTTCAAACACCAATAGCAAGCCCAGGTTATGCATAGAGGTTTCCACAACCTCCTCCTGGAGTTTGATGAATTTGCTAGAGGGGCTCACAGAACCCAGAGAAATATTTTACCTAATAGATTACCAGTTTATCATAAAAGTATATGACTCAGGAACAACCATTTGGAAAAGATGTACAGGGCAAGGTTAGGGGAAAGGGTGCAGAGCTTCCATGCCCTCTAGGCCAGGTGCACCACTCCCCACACTTATCCACATGTACACCAACCTGGAGGTCTCTGAACCTCATCTTTTTGGGTTTTTATAAAGGCTTCCATACATAGGCATGTTTAAGTCATTGGCCATTGGTAAATGAATTCAATCTCCATCTCCTCTTCCCTCCCGGGAGGTCAGGTGATGGGGCTGAATGTTCCAATCCTCTAATCACAGAGGGCTCCACTGGCAACCTACCTGTATGCTTTGGTGTTTTCTGAAAATCACCTCATTAACATAACAAGAGACAAGTTTATCATTCTCATCAATTAGAAAATTTCAAAGATTTTAGAAGCTTTGTACTCAAAAGGGGACAAAGACCAAAAAAGTAGTTTTCATTATAATCATAATATTATACAGCCAAAATGCATTTTTTCCAAAATTTTTATTTCTCCTGGAAAAACAGTTGCTGAAAACTGTATTTCAGGGCTTAAGTTAAAATACTGTTTTTGGGTCAACCCATGTGTGAGCAAGACAATATTTTTTAAGCCTGGCCTTTCCTCTATCTTGGCAGGATTTAAATACGTCTAATTAACTGAAGTGTTCCAAACTGTGCAGAGATTATGATTTTTGAAAGAGAGAGCCCAGAGCCTTCTATCAAGGGGCCTACTGTCAGAGAAAGTAGAAAGAAAATTAAATGATTGCTAGTCTTATGTATATTAAAATATTATCAGAGAAAACTGATGTACTTGTCCTTAGAGAGCAAATTCAAATGTCAGGGGACTCAAACTGAAATTTTGCTTAGTGATCTGGCAGTAATATAATGGTTAATTTTATGTGTCAGTTAAACTGGGCTAAATGATGCTCATATAGCTGGCAAAACATTATTTCCAGGTGTGTCCTTGCTGATGTCTCTGGAAGAGGTTAACATTTGAATCTGTAAACTGAATATAGATCACCCTCACAATGGTGGTGAGATTCATCCCATCCTCTGAGGGCCTGAATAGAACAAAAAGGCAGGGAAGGGCAAATCTGTACTCTGCCTGAATTGAGACATCATTTTCTCCTACCTTCACTGGGAAGCCTTATCCAAATGCTCTGGACCATAATGTCCTTCACGCTTGAAACACTACAGTCTTTACATTTTTTATCACTCAGATCAGCTTTCACCTTGCACTGAGTGCCTTCTCTTTTTCTTTAATCATTTGATAAGAATGAATTTCTGAAGGATAGGATTTCTGTCTTATTCTTCCCTTGAATTCCAACATCTTATTACATTGTTAGGCACATGCCATGGGCCCTAAATCCATGCTGAATGATTGGCCGGATATAGGGAAGTTTCCTGTATCAAGACTCCTCCTTACACACCCTCTGAAAGGAATATTTCAAATTAGTTTTTAGGCTCCGGCAGATTTATTTTACTTCCAGGTTGATTCATCAAGAAACCACATTAGAAGTGTTTGTCTACAGCAAGATATGGTGCTATCCTCAGAAGGTAGCCTGAAGCAGGCCTGGGGTAAAGTGATTTGGAAATAGCTAGAAATTAGGAAGCCAAGGATTTCAGTGGGAAGTCTAACTGGCCTTCCTTCTCCTGTAGGTCCAAAATATTGTCCCCTTCCTACTTCACAATGCTAGTCTCTAAAATCAAAGATAATAAATGTTCTGTGCCACCAGTCACTTGCAAATGTCCCTTCTGAAGACTAGAGGATTTTTTTTAAGTTTTTGGGAGAAAATGAGCTAGCCCAAGATGCAGTGGGTTGGACCAGGTTGGTCACTCAGAGACACAGACAAGCTCCATAAATGACATTAAAAAATTGCTCAGGTTATGCTCTGCAATGATTAAAATTATTTTTTGGTTCAGAAACAAGAGCCAGATGACTCTTTTCTTGTGTCACCAGAGAATATTGTTCTATAAAATCAGAGAGGGGCCAAGCATGCCCATTGCATCAGCAAGCCATTGCCATGTGGCTTCAATAATTGTTCATCATTGCTATCAAGAAATCAGGGCTGTAGAACACTTTCTAGACATTTTCTTGCTAACTGAAGCCAATCCTTCAAGTGCTAGGAGTTTTTTCTTTGTGATTTATAAACTCATCCAAACTTCCAAAAATATGCTATGCTGTCCCTAAGTATAGAATGTTCTTAAGTTAGAATGTTCTTATGATAACTTTAATCTCATTTGATGAGCATATTAAATTAACAAGAACATGAATAATCATGTTCTGCTTTCCTAGGCTTTGAGAAGTGTGGGATTAATATTCCCCACCCTAAATGATCCCAGATACTGTGCTATTGGTTTCTTACATTTATATTTTATAATTATTATTTCCTTTTTCATATTCTAATTATCAGATGTTATTTCTGACGTTGTTGTTATCTCTAATAATATTTCAATCTACTATTTGCTTCTTCAAAATCACTGTTTTCAGAAGCTCAATATAAAAATGTTTATGAAGATTTGTTTTACAAACTATATAGATGTCTAACCAATGTACTATATACTTGAAACTAATTAAAATAAATTTTAAAAATGTTTAGTAAGATTATTTGCAAAGCAAGAGTAAGAAGCCTTAAAATTGGGACTGAAGTGGCTCTGAGTGGTAGTCCCAAACTTTAAAGAATGGATTTTGTTACGCCACTTTCCTTTTTCTTCCTACTTGGCATGGAATTTTCCATAGAAGACCAGTAGCTTGAGAAGATTTTCATTAAAACTTGCAGTAAACTTGATCCTAGGAAAGATAAGTCTCTAGGTATAAGCTGGTTCTACGGCCCAGACTGCAATTTCTGACCCCAAACACTGATCACATTACCTGTGTTATATATGCTTATGGAACTGTTCTCTACTTCAGAAAACTTAACTGTTTGAAATGATATATCCATGTGTGAATATTTGATTGATGTTTGCATCTCCCAATGGACTGTAAATCCCAGGAAATTAGAGACCATAACTGTTTTGCTTACCATCATACCCTCGGCATCTAGTCTAGTAGGTGCTCAATAATTTTGTGATGAGTTGACGGAAGGAACATTTGACAAGTCCAGAGTCCAGATTTCTGGTTCCACAGGGGCTGTCTTGTATAACCTTGGGCAGAGCATTATACCTCCTCCGAGTCTCAGATACCACAGTTGGAAGAGGGTCTTCAACAACATGGTCACAAACTATTCATCCTCATTAAACCTGTAATCTATTTAAATATGAGGAAAGGACAGAAGATGTCATGATTAGAGGATGATCCAATAAGGAGCTGAAGGAGAGGTAGTGGCTGGGATGGTCAGCTGAGCATCTCCAGGAATGTCAGGAATGACACCTGAGAGAAATGTGATCTCTCTACAGCCATCTAGACTTTGGAAAACTTGTGAAGGCAAAGAAGTTTCTCATTGAAATCCTCCTTTCCTTTCTGCATCACTTTCGCAAATCCCCTGCCCCGCCCACCACAGCATCATGCCACAGACTCCAAGAAATCAGTGTCATCCCATTCTGTCCTGCTATTAAGGAAATGTTGGAATAAACTAATTCACATATAAGTGCACTTTTAGGAACTTCCTATCACTGTACACTCCTGCTATCAGGGTTTGTATTTTCTAAATCAGCCTGTTTTCAGAAATTTTAACTCATAAGTTATTTGGCAAAGATTGAGCTTCAGGCAAGGAGGAGGTACTTTTTTTTAGTGGTCAAAGAGAGACTTTTATAAGTCTTCTCAAATTTCACCCAGAGGCCCCACCACTCTGCCAGCACCACTTAAGTGCCTAACTCCTAGGAGCACCGAAAAAATGTGAGTGGACAAACTCATTTCCACATACTAATTTTTCATCAAAATCATCATTTGGATACCATGCCTTCCAGGATCTGTACTATAGTGAGGCAAGTGAAACATTTACATTGGTAGAAAAATTTAAGAAGGCATCAAAAAATGTATTAATCAAGATAATATTTTAATGAAACACTTTAGAATAAAAATTAAAGGAAACATTCATGATGAACAAGATATAAAATCTGTCCCCCCGAAAATAAATGAAGCCACTTTAAAATGGAGCTGGAGCTGCCATTCCAGAGGAACTGCATTGCATGTCTTGTGCCTGAAATCTTTGGAATGTTAAAACAGGGTAAAATAATCTTTAGACTAGACTCTAGAGCAACATATGTCCCAAAAAACTATTTGCAAAGATAATAAGAAAGCAGTTATTATGACTACTGGAAGGAAATTTAAAAACATTGTTTAGAATTAACATCAATGCATTATGTTGTCTGCACCTATAGAAATGCCTTCCTCTATTGATGTAATTTGTCCCCTTCCGCTTGTCATAAATACTCATTGTCTTTGTCTCCTAATCAGAATAGGAGCTTCTGCTTGAATCAGTGTTTCCCAATAGCTATTCTTATTGAAGTCATATAAATTTTTTTTGCCTCTCACTTTGAAAGGCCTATTTATTTTTAAGTTAATAAATGTTTAATAGCCAATATCAAATGGGGGAGGGGGAGGGTGGTTGCCTCAGGCTCCAAAATGTCTCCCCTTGGTACTTCCTCTGACTCTCCCATAAAACACAAATGTGAATGCACATTTGTGTTCCTTGCATCACTATGCACAACATTAGCACCTAGGGCTCAGGTCAGGGTCATAGCTGTCTAAGAACTAGCAGGGGGACACTCACCTGTGGACAGAAAAGGAGCTACATACTAAACCTGACAAGCTCAGGGGAGGCTAACATGGTGGGCCCTACAAACTCAGAGACCAAAAGTAACTACGTAGGATGGTCTGAACAGCTGTGGCCAGGCCAAACACTGCAAGCCTGATGGGGAAGTCAGGCATGGCTGACCTAGCAAATCTCATAGGTAATATTCCTCTGGTCCTGGTGCCTTACCCTGCCCCACCCAGTTTCAATATCCTAAGTCATCTTCAGTGGCAACAGGTAAAAAATTGACGACTAAGTTTAGCAATGATCTCTGTTAAAATATAAAATCAAACAGAGTAAATTTGAAGATCTAATTGGTTTTATCAAGCAAGCCACAAATGGGGCAGCAGTCCATCTAGCAGCTAGAAGGGTACTCTGAGGGGCTGTACAAAATGTAAGGTTTTTATATGAAAATAGGTGGAGCAAGGGAGCTATTATTTTAAGAAAGGATTATTTTAGGGCCTAGACAGCTTTGTTGGGGAAGAGAAAGGGGAGGATATCTATGATGTAGAGTGACTTCTTTCTATGTACGATGGAGAGTGTTCATGTGACAGAGGACCTCACTGGTTCTTGCCAGAAAAATTCCATATTGACTGTTTATGTTTCTGGGAGAGGTTGAAATGCAATTGATCAGGTGTTAAATCCAGGTTTGTTATCATGGTATGTTAGCACTTTGGATCTGTGGTTTTATTCTTTAACATCTCTCACAATCGTATCCCCATTTTACTAGAAGACCAGTGAGTGAATAGAGAATGTGAGTTAATCACATAAATAATGCTTATCAGAATTCTTAAGGGATCAAATACAAAAATGCCTCAAAACATAGGATGAACGAAAGAACAGGTCAAATAGTTAAGATTATTTTCTTTTTAAAGTGTCACTCTTGGATCCGAAAGGCATACATTAAGTGGTTTAATAAGTAGTAGTATTAAAAAGTCTACGTTCCTGACTTAAAAACAAAAAATAGCATTTCCTCCATCCTCTTTTCTTCCATTTATTTTAACTAATAAAAACAAGATATAAATGGGACACCTAAGAAATTATTCTTTTTAAGTTGATGGGTCAGTTCTCTGGGACTCTGAAGATTATTGAGTTCAGGTAAAGACTAGTGCTGAGAATCTCTCCAGTTTTCCTAGTATGAAATAAGCAGTTCCTAAAAAGACATCCTCAGAAAGGACTGGACGAAATGGAGGCAGAATCTGCCTAGCTCAGGAAGGAGGCTGTGCTGACAAGTCCTCAATGTCCTGGTGGTAACATCCTGGGAAAGAACTTCAGGCTCAGTGGCTGGTACTCACTTATAGCCCCGGGAACACAAAAGGCAGCAAGTAACTGGCAAAGACAGAAGTAACTATCCTTTGTGGCCAGGGGACCCTACACTCAGCCAGCCACTGCCATGAAACTGGGCTGGGGCCTCAGGGTATCTGGCTAAGAGTCTACGGCGGTTCTGGTAGGCAAAACCGGTCTCAGACAATGTGGGAGACTAGAAGATGGGAGCTGAGCCAGCGCTGGGCGGCGCAGTCTTCTGGCTGCTCTTCGCTCTGGGAGACGCCAGCTGCTGAAGCAGAGGCGGCTGACCTGCTCCTCCCCGGAGCCATCGGGGCTGCCATTTACAGGCAACATCCACTCGCTGGCTGCCTCAGCTGAACTCCGCATGTCTGCATGAGAAATTGGAGCCAGGTGTACTGCGAGGAACATCCCCACTAGCTGGAGCAAGGAGGTCCTGGCCTTCCTCCCGGTGGGCTGACTGCAGTTCATGGCTAGGAGGTGTCAGGATGCATCTCCAAATACCAAGGGTTCGGAGGGAAACCCACTTCCAGAGTTGGTAGAAGTCCTCCACGTGGCCCCAGGCCAAGGAAGCCCTCCTTGGACAGAACTCCCACCAGCCTAATGCCCAGAGGGATCAGGCGACCCCTAGGGCGCCTGCGCAGTGGGTCTCCGCGTGCCCGCGTGCGTAGAGAGCGTGCGCTCGCGCCTGCGTAGTGGGGCCCGGGGCCCTAGCCCATGGCTGCCTTAGGCCTACGGGTTGTTCCCTCAAGGGAAGGAGGCTGAGCCCAGTTTCTCAGCTCTGCGGAACTCGGTGTAGGTTAGGTTACACCGTGGCTTCTTGGGAAAACGAGGCATTCGAATCCTAGAACCGAGCAAATAGGTAATAGGAGGTTCTTGGATGTTTGCATTTAAGGACGTCTGGTCTAGGTGTTCGCTGTGAGAATTAGAAAGCGCTGCTAAATGCCCTGGCCGAGAGGTAGACTTGGGTAAATGATTGTGAAACAGTGAATGAATAAATGATTAAAAATCAGTGCGGAGTCCTACAGCGCAGAGTGAGCAACGTCATCCAGAGGAGCATCTTCACAGTAAATCCTGAGACTGCCTGTTGTGGACCAGCCTCCCTTCCAAGACGGACTCTTTATACTTACAACCTCCAAAGTGGGCAGATCCTCTGGTCCTCCTATTTTACAGAAGGGGAAACTGCACTCAGCAAATGCCTTGCATACAGCTACACCATTGCTAACTGGCAGGGGAAAAGGCCAGAACACAAGCTTGTGTTTGGAAGGGTGTCCTGACCTTAGAAGGAGGCAGTTTCTAGAGTACTGGCACCTGTTTTGTCAAGTCCATTTATGTGCAATACCAAACCAGACTCTTCCCAGGTGCCGGGGATGAAGAGGTGAAGAAGACAGATACAGCCAAATACAGTTTAAGGAGAGGGCAACAATAATCAACCACAAACTGTGGTGAGTGCTTTGAAGGAAAAGTACAATACAGCAAGGCTGATGGCAATTGCATTTCAAATTGGGGCTTAAATCATTTGAACCAGTTTTTACAAGAATTGTTCTAGGTTTCTGCAGCTCACTGATAGTTTATATTGCTAAAGGAGAGCTTGACTTAAGTAAAGTTCTCCAGTATTTGAGTGTATTTCCATGATTTCCATATAATATATTTTGTTCTCTGCTGTATAGGTACAAAGCATAATATTATAGTGTAATCGTAACATGTGAGAGCATGAGACTAGAGGTTGAGTCTTCCTTTATCAGATAAAACTTGACCTTTACTTTTCTTCATCTGAATTTTTCCTTCTGTGCATAAGGAGAATAACTTCAAACAGTAAAGTGCTATTTAAATGTTTTATTAAGCCTACAAATTAAAAGTATTTTAAAACTAGTTATTTGAAATAGTTTCTTGCAGGATAGAAAATTAAGTTTTTCACCTATAAATATTTGAACTACAAGTAACTCTGTATTATGAACATTCTTTTCAGGAAGAGGTGGGGAATCTAAGTCTCCTATCATAGATTATAAATTAAATTATAAACATGCTAGAACACTTATTTTGGGTTAGGTAGATCTGGTACAATGGATAAGAATTTGATGTGAATATTCAGTTTTATTGTTGGTATAACTCTTTCAGTCCACCATGATTCTTTACAAAGAGGGCTCTTTATCAGAGGTGGCAAAATTGAATAGGGCTAAACTGTGTTATTAGATTTAAGAGGAGCAAAAAAAAAAAAAAAAAGAATGGACATTATTTAACTGACTGCCTTAAACATAAGTTGAAAACCACCAAAACATACTCTTTAAGCATTTGATCTTTAACCTAGTTATGAAACACCCTTAAAAGTCTCCCATTATCTTAAAGGTATTTCCCTATTCCAACAAAGTCTCAAAGTTAAATGAGTTGTTAAAATAACTATACTTTTTTTGGAAATGAGAGAAGATGGATATCTCTTGTACTCTTTTGTTCTCTGTTCTCCTCTGTTGTCCTCTCCTGTATTTCTGGAAGGTTGTAGAAATTTATTTATAGGACATCTTTGTAAATAGAATCTTATTTTACCACTATCTTACTTTATAATTTGGATATGTGTGCTCTCAGAAAAAACCCTGGACTTGAAAATTGCTTATGAGAAATGAAAATCACTTCAAGTGACTACTTTTATGAAGCTTGTGAATTCAGTTCTCCTTTATAATTCTTGAAAGGAAGACAGTCCTCAAGTGGTTCACAGGGGTTGGAAGTAGGGGTGGAAATAGAGAGCTAGTGTTTCATTGGTACAAAAATGAAAAGAGTTATGAAGATGGATAGTGGTGAAGCTTGTGAGTATACTCAACATTATGAGTATATATAATACCACTCAACTGTATGCTTACAAATGGTTAAGATGGTAAATTTTATTATGTGTTTTACCACAATGGAAAAATTGGGAGGGGAAACAATTGAGACAATTGCTAGTATTAGATATTAAAGATGAGTTATTACTCATCTCTTTTTTTAGGTGTAAAAAGGATTAAAATATTTGGTTACAGAAACAAAATACCAACAACAAAAAGAAACTTCTTAATCTAGACTCTGTTTTGAATCTTCATCTAAGGAATTGGCCTTAGTCCACTTTTAATATCCCCAGTACTTTGATCCCAAACCACCTCTCCTCCCAAACTAAGTGCACAATTCCCTAAGTTCTCCTCACAGTGCAGTCTCAAACAGGTACATTTTAACAGCTTGTATAAAGGATCTGTGTGTCACTCTTATATCAAACACAGGTATTAAGTGATTAGCATCCTCCAAGTTTTAAGTGTAGTGTGAGGCACTCTGGAGACTACAAAGGTAAAAGAGATAATTTCTGTCTTTAAGATACTCAGAGTACAAGTAAAGAGACAAATGTTAACCAGCTGTACTAACAGGTATTCAGAGCTGTAATCAAAATGCTATAAACCTTGCTGCTGGAAGTTTTCAAATCAGTGGCAGTAGTATAATTGGGGCGTTTTTAAGAATTGAATGATTTCTGGCCCCAGTCCAGACCTACAGAATTAGAATCTCTATTTTAACATTATGTGCACATGAGTCATATGGGGATGCCAACACTTCTGGTGCATGGATCATACTTTGAGATGTAAAGTTTTAGAACACAAAAGGACAATTCTGCCTAGCTGAGTAAAGGATAAGGATGTCACTGAAAGCATTACAGAAGGGATGCCATATGCACTGGACAAGGAAAGACAGACAACTTTGCTAAGCATATAGAAGGGAGAGTACAGGTGGATGGACAGTCCAGGTAGAGGAGTAACACAAAGACATTAGGCCATGAACAATATTTTTGCAGAATGGTAAGTAGTAGTTGTATCAGAAAAAAATGAATGAAGAGAAGTTGAAAATATAGCCTGGGATCATATTGTGAAAAATCTTTTATGCTATGTCAAAGGCTATAGACAATAGGAATTCAAGAAATTTTTTTAGTAGAGGAGCAACAAAATTGTATCCATCTCATTTAAGTGAAGAGGTAGACTGATGAGAAAAAGCTTGACCATAGCAAGAAGCCAGGAAAAAGGTTATTGCAGTAAGCCAGCCATGAAATGAATAGGGCTGGAACTAAGTCAATGGTTAGGGAAATCTATGCTTTTTTAAACTGCCAAGCTTGTGCTTACTTGTTATGCAGCAATAGAACTAAGATATTTTAGTACCTGGAGTGGGTTATGCTGTAATAAATACTGGAGAATGTGAGAGCAGTCAGAGAACCAAATAATATGCATTGACTGGCAGAGTTTTGAAAAGCATACAGGAGAAAGTTCAAATTGCCTTGAACGGACTTTAGTGGAAATCTGTACTTTAAGGAAGCTGAGGACTCAGAAGGAAGTGAGGAACATATTATTGAAAATAGGAAAGAAAATCCTCATTATGTAATGACAAAACAGGAAAATTCTTTCCCAAATTTATCTTAAAAGGAGAAATTGTAAGTGATTAACTTTGGTATATATCTAAGAAAATTTTCAAGCAAAGTGTTGAAAGTGCCACCGGGATTTTTCTTGTTTAGAGTATAATGCACGAAGAGATAAAGTGAGGGAAGAACTCTTGAACAAAAAGGAACCGAGACTTATGGATTTTGAAAAAATATCAGTGTCTCCATTTGGCAAAATATGCTAAAATTAAGAAGTTCACTCTTAAGACAATGTGCTCTAGAGAAAAGGCTGAGGTCATTACTACACAGTATTTTGTTAAAACCTCAGAAAGATCAAAAGATCAGAGCATTCAGTCACTTAAGAGTCCTTACAAGAGATTCAGAGTGTTCATCATAGATCCTTTCAATCATTAGAGGGTGTCCAGGAGACTTGAGTATTGTAACTCAGCTATTTTAGCAAGAGCTAAGGATAGAAAAGAGATTATCTTGAAAAGATTTGTGGATATATCTTTTGTCTAATGGAGCAAATCCCTGTGAAGTCCACGGAGGATCCAAAAAGTTTTTTTAAAAAAATGTTTTGGCAGAAACAGCCGATTTAGTATAAAAAATACAACAAAAGTACAAAAATAAACGAGGCTATTAGACCCATAAATTCTACTGTTTAGAAGTAGGCTGCTAAAACCACACAGTTACAAATATGTGTTATCTTACATGAAAAAGGAAAGGTGATGCAGAGAGCAGATCTGAGAACTAGGGAAGATTGTTCTCAGGTCCTGAAACTAAACCAAGAGACATTTTCCCAATGGAATTTAGAATTATTCCTTTTTATTGTCCACTTACTCCTTTTTACTCTCTATTTCTTGCATCTTTTGAACCAGAATGTGTATAGCAGTTATTCTGTGTCTGTCCCTGTCCTGTCGTTGTATGTTAGGTGTGTTGGGGGCTGTCTCTCTAGTTTCACAGGTCCACAGATGGAGAGATGGAAAGAGGCTGCTGGTAAAAAAAAAAAAAAAAAAAAAGACTCAATAATGAGGAATAACAGACCTAATTTTGTTTGGAGTGAAAGCAGTTTACGGCACTGTACCTAATATGATCTGGCCTTGGGATCCAGGGAAGATATCTGACAAGGCATTTTTTCTGGGAACTGTAGCTTCCCATTTGAACTCAGGTCTGCACATCTAGCCAACTCTACTGAATATATTTTTCTGAAACCGGGATTGAATAGCATTAGCTACTCAGTGGTTTAAATGGACATTAATTATCTATTGCTGTGTAACATATTATCTCAAAACTCAGCACCTCAGAAGAACATGTATTTATTATTTCACACATTTTCTGATTGTCCACAATCTGGGAGAGGCTCAGCCAGGTGCTTTTGGCTCAGGATTTCTCTCGAGGTTGCAGTCCAACTGTCAACTGGGTCTAGAATCATATTCAGGCTCAAATGGAGCTGGAAAGTCACTTCTAAGATGACTCATTTGGTTGTTGACAGGCCTCCATCCTCACTGGTTATTGGCCAGATATCTCCTTGACACATGGACCCCTCCATAGTTTGATTGAATGGCCTCATTTAGTGGCATCTGGCTTCCCACAGAAGTAGTGATTCAAGACAGAAAGAAAAGTGACCAGGCAAGTGAAATAGTACCCAAAAGACTTGTATCTAGAATTCAGTAAGCTCTCTTACAACTCAATCATAATAAAATAATGTACCAATTAAAAGTGGACAAAATAGTGAATGGGAGTGTCACAAAAGAAGATGAATAAATAGTAAGCACATGAGAAAATACTCAGTTTATCAGAAGTCATTAGGAAACTAAAAATTTAAATCTATAATGAGATACTGCTACAGTACCATAAGAATGACTAAAAGTAAAAAGCATTGTTACAGATGTGTGGAGCAAAGTTAAAGATTATACATTTCTGCTGGGAGTGTAAAATGACATAGCCACTTATAAACTAGAAAAGTCAGTTTAGTTATACAGACATTTATCATACAATTTCTAGTTATTTATCCAAGAGAAATTACTTCAACTGTTGTAGAAACGTTTGTGCATGAATGTTCAGAAGAGTCATACATAACCAAAACTGGAAACAAACAAAGTGGTGTGAGGAACATTCTGAGATGATGGAAATACCCTATAGATTTTTTTTTTGTGGTAATTATTACATGGGTTATATGACATCTGCTTGGTAAAATTCATTAAAATAGAGTTTAAAGTATGTAATTTTATCTTACATTTATATCTTATTAAAATTCTTTATAAAGGTGAGTAAAAATTAAAAATATGTAAACTAAAAACCTTTAGAATGCAAGGGGTATTCACAGAAACAATAGTGTATGGAAAGTTTGTTACTCTCTCTTAGTCTTTAACTATAAGGTAAAAATAATATATATGAATAATATAATTAATCATTTTATTTTTATATTTATAAATATATAGGAAAATATAAATATAAATATTTTTACCTCAGAGAAATATTTTTTTGTATATCTTTAAAATATTTATGGGAAAGGATCACATAATAAGCTTTGTAAAAAAATCTGTTTTCCCAAATAAAAAAAAGTTATAGAGATCACTTTATCAAACCTCAGTGCAAATAATCTGGAGTATAATTTTTAAAGCTATTTGAAATCTAGAAATGTTCTTAATAAGTTTTGAGTCAAAGTGGAAATGAATCCTGACCACTAGACCACCAGGGAACACCAAAGTAATATGTTCCCTATTTAAAGGATGAGATCATTACATCTTATAATAGGGCACATCATTAAAGATAAACTTAGAGGTCAAAAAGAGCCTCATGAAGTTGTATAATTTATTTAGAACTCAGTAAGTATTTATTGAGGGCCTATCATATCCTAGGAATTTTTCTAGGCTCTTGAGATACAAGGATACATGTAACTTCCTTCATAGAGTTAACATACTAATGGAGGGATGTAGAAATAAAAGGAAAACAAATATATATTATTTCAGATAGTGATAAGTTTTTGGATAAAATAAAGATGAATAAGGTAGATAGAGAAGGGTGCTATTTGTATATTGTAGTCAGGGAAGACTTCTCTGACAAGGTGACATTTCAGCAGAGTTCTGAAGGAAAGGAGGGAGTCGTGCAGACATTGAGGAAATAGCGTTTAGGCAGAAAAAACATTAAGTGCAAAGGCTGTGATGAAGCTTAGAGTGGAACAAGCAAGCAGTGGGTTAGTTGGCAGGAAGTGATATGGAGTCAGATCTTGTAGTAACTCTTAGACTACCACAAGGACTTTGACTTTTTCTCTAAATGGGATGAGGAGCCTATGGAAGGTTTGTGTAGAAGAGAGACACAATATGACTTACGTTTTAAAAGGTTCACTTGAGAATTGTCTGTATAGGCATACCTCCTTTTATTGCACTTTACTTTATTGCACTTCACAGATATTGCATTTTTTACAAATTGAAGGCCTGCACCAGCAAGACCATGATTCACTTTATTGCAAGACTCACTTTATTGCAGTGGTCTGAAACCAAACCTTCCGTATCTCTGAGGTATGTCTATATAGCAAAAAGTATAGTTCAAGTAAAACATGATGTAAACTTCAATCAGGATAGAATCAGTGGAGATGAGAAGAAGTGGTTAAATAAAAGTATTCAAGAAAAAAAATATTTAAGCAATTCAATTCAGTAATTCAACTAGAATCTAGAAAGAAGCCAGCTAAACTAACTTTTCATCAATCATCTGGGAGAAGGGACTTAACTGGTCAGAAAGAAATTAGTGAATTACAAATGAGAAAGATAATATACTTGAAAAATAAAAATTAAAGTTACTGTTTTGAAAAGTCCATCAAAATAGAAATTGTTGTTAAGTCGAATGAGGAAAGGAAAATACAGATATACCACATCCAGAATGAAAAAAGGATAAAACTCAAATATGAAGATTTAAAATTATAATAAAAATGTATAATGATGTTAGTGCATACAAAAATCTTTAAAATTAAAAGTTTTAGAAAAATATGTCAGTCACAAATAGATGGAATAAAATAATCACAGTCAAGTATAATAACCATAGCAGAAATTAAAAATCTTAAGAACTACATTATTAAAAACTCTGTAAGAAAGTTTTACAGATGAATATATCAAGATTATATCAAGGTTAAAACACAGATAGTTTCTATGCTATTTACATTGTTCTAAAACAGAAAAAGTTAGAAAGTTTGCCAACTCATTTGATAATGATGGCATAGCCCCAATACTAACCTTGACAAAGCTCATACAAGAAATCACAAACAAATTGAATTCAAATATATGTTTTAATGTATATCCTCTGACAGTTTATCAAGAAATGGTATAGTGATTTAAGAAAGCTGACTCTAGAATCCGATAGCCTAGGATCAGGTATATGGCTTTGTTTAACCTATTTAATCTCTCTGGGTCTCAATTTCCTCATCCATAAAATGGGATTTTTGATAGTATCTACCTTATCCAGTTGTTGTAAAGATTAAAAGAATAAATAGCTGCAGTCCATGTACTGCATAGTGCTTAGCATACAGTAAGCACTCAAAAATATCTGTTAATATTTTTACTTTTAAATATATTACTTAATAAGTTAAAGGAAAAAGTCCATAAGATAATCTTATTAGGTAACAAAAGACATTTTTATGAACCTTAATATCCATTTATGATTTTTAAAAATCTGTTAGTACACAATAAGATTATTTCATATATTCTTAAATATAGAAGAGGATTTACTTGATATTATAAGAACAGAAATATGAAATAAGGTTTACTGTTATTTATAGGTGACACAATTGTCTTCCTGAAAAGCCCAATGCCAATCAAAATCCAACAGGGTTTTTTAAAATTGACATTTATCCTAACTTCCTATGGAAGAATAAATGTGTGAATATTGTCAAGAGCATTTTAAAAAATCGAAGTATGAGCGTGGCTTTGCCCTAGTAGTTATTAAACTGTGTTTCTGGTGTATAAAAATACAAATAAAAGAGATAAGAAGGACCAGAAGGTGATCAGCATATGATAAGGTGTTTCAAGTCAGTATGGGACATCTTAGTTTATTTAATAAATGCTACTGGGACAAGTAGACATAATCTGGTCAGTAATAAAATCTTTCACCCTTTTGTGGGTGTAACCACAGTATGGAGTCTGAAATTCATCATATTGTGAGATGCTACCAGAAGCCCACAGCTTATTGAGAAGGGTGCATTCATTTTCTAAAAGCACTTCTTGCTATATATATATATTTCTACCTGTAGTTTTTGTCTTATATACTTTGAAGCCATATTGTTGGGTGCGTATGTGTTCATGATAAATTGAACAAAGTGTTTAAAGAACTTTTAGACATTTCTTGGAAAAACATTGTAAATAACAACAAGGACTCCACTGAAGTGTCTGTAGAATATATTTTTGATGCTGTAAGGTTCACAAATGGCAACATTAACACTTTTCTGTGGAGGCACAGCTTTATCATGTGTCAGACACCCACAAGGTAGACATTTTCTGTCATCTTGAGGTTTAGCAGAATCACCACATTCAACAGTTAACTGATGGGCTTCTAGGGCCCAGATTTGCTAAGAGATAAGCCAATAAGACATGCTGTCGCAGTTACTGAATATAAAATAAAATATTACAAAGATGCTTACTAGATAATTGCAGTAGCTTTATTACTCATTTGGCTTTCATTTGGTTTAAAGAAAAGAAGTGTTTTAAATATGCATACATATGTCTTCCATGCTTTTCTCTAAGTTGCTTTTATTGTCATTTAAAAGTAGAGTTCAGCTTCATGGTGATCTAGGACAAAAAAACAACAGCTACAATTTAGTTACTTATCAATTGTGAGGCTATTGACATCTATTATCTCATTTACTCTTTACATTAATACTAGCAGGTAGGTACTATTATTGTCCTCAATTTACAGATGGGGAAACTGAGGATCAGAGAGAGAATCTGGTCCATGGCCATATCAGTAGCAGAGGGCAAACACAGTTCTTAACCCCAAGTGTATGCTCTGAAATCAGATGTACATGACATCATTATGTATAGTCCAAAGGGTAGTGTCATTACCTTTCAAACTCAAATGCTAGAATAATCACAGTCATAACTGCAGGGACCAGTGTTTTAAATAAACAGGATCTATATTTTCTGGAAGATGATCTCAGTGTCACTGGGAGACACTGGAAAAACAGAAATGAATCCAAAATCTCAGGGTTTCAGCTATTAGGACTCTATCCTTTTCCAAACACTGTAGTAGGCACCTTCCCCTGTGGACTTTTTTTACAATATGGACTCAGGGATGATTAGAGTGTGGACTGCATCCCTGCAAACCATCCTCTCATCCAGCAATACAAGGACAGTCACCTTCTTACAGGAGTCATTTAGCTGCTCATTCCTGAAGTTCTCTGCGGCAATAGCCTTAGGAATTGGAGCCTACGTCAGTGGGCATGAAGGTGCTCTTCATGCCATCTTATCAATCACAGGTGGCAGTGTTGCAGGCTCTCTTCTGGACAGTAATGCTGATTTATAGATTAGAGAAAATGAGAGGACCTGTCAGTAAGAGATTGAAGGGGTAATAGGTAGGACAGCCTGCCCCATTGGACCATCATGGTAAAATTATTTCTCTGAGAGGCACCAATTAACCTTAAGTTTTTCACATAAACACAATTAGCACAACAGAAAATCACAAGGCCTTGAAGAAGAATGCCACAATCATTTCTCATAGAAATTCTTAAGAGTATCCAAAAACCAAAAGGTGACAATGATAACTGGCCATGAAACACAGAGCTGTTAACAGCCCATGTTTTATGTATAAGTAAACTAAAAATCAACCATGAGACTAGAGAGAATTATGTTGACATACCCAATCCATTGCTAAGGACTATTTAGAAGCCACATTCCACTCAAAGGCACCAAATATCCCTTCTTAGAAATACAAAAATTTCCCAAATTCACCTGGAGGAGGAAAAGAGTATACAGCATTGATTACTCGAGGTGCTTACCCACTCTTTGTGTACCTATTATTGCTACTTGAGGTTGGTCGCAGAACTACCCACCATGCCCTGTGTCTGGCTATCCCAGGGTGAAGGCTACTTCTAAACACAGATCCTTGAATCCATGAAGCAGAGCAATAACCACCACCTAACACAAGTGACTTGGAATCAAACTAGTGGTAATGGAAGTTGAGGTGGAGTGCTTCCCTGTCTCTCATGTGGTCACATCCACACACCGGCATGACAGTGACCTGTTCGCATCATACTGTCCTCGCTCTCAAGAATAAGCGTGCTCCATAACACCCGATTATGCAGCACTTCGACCCTCTCACACCCTGCACAACCAGTTGCAGGACTCTTCAACCCGAGCTCTCTGCTCCGAGCCTGCCTGGAAGGTCCTGTGTCCTGACTTGGGACCTCAGCAGGTCAAATGCAGAGAAAGCAGCTTCTCACTATCCCCAAGATCTCTGAGTCTGAGCGTGCAGCACACGAGCCACAGCACCTTGTACAGAGGCTCCCAGGGCAGCGAGCACAGTAGAAGTATCAGGGGGCTGTGGGAATCAGGCATGGACCCCAGCTAGGTGGTTCTCCCAGGAGGAAAGAAACTAGCTCCACACGCCATAAGTGACCCGACCCACCCGTCTTCACCCCAGTCTCCAGAAGCCTCAGCCTGTCCTAGGACTCATCTGCCTCGCATTGCTTCTCCTTCCAGGCTGTTGGCCTCCTTGCTCAGGGACACCTAACTTCCAAGATGTCTTTACTCAATCTTCTTCCCTAGTAACTTGTGTGGCACCACTGCCACAAGAAATAAAAGCTTGAGGCTAGGGAACAGGGTGTGTGCAACTTTCTCTCTGCAGGGCAGACTGGCAGGGTAGCTGGGGAACCTGGGAATGGAAGAACTGCTTGGGATAATGCAGGTGCACCTCAGGTACAGAGATGAAAGAAGATACAAGCAAGGGACTGGGCTCAGGATGGCAGGTTCAGTGTGTCCTGGAGTCTAGAAGTAAACTGCTTGTGCTGAGACCCAGTTCTGGGCTTTGTGGCTCAGCAGTTTGGGTCCTGAGCCCTGGCCTAGGCTTTCTCTGTCGAGTTGCAGGGTTAGATTGGCAAAGGTGGCATACCGGAGGCATTGTGGCACAGATTTTGGGCATTACCACTTGATGCTGTTGTAGGTCAGTCTTTGCTCTCAAGTGCCAAATACTTTTGTGGAAATACTTTCACTTCCAAAATGAGATATATGAATCTTCTGAAATAATTTGTAAATATGTTTGTCTGTGCATTGCATTTTCCTGAGAAGAGAACCATAGCTTTCACTAGCACAATGGTGACTGCAAAATGGTTAAATAATGACTACTTTAGAATCCAGTTTCATGGACATGTCTCTCAGAGGGCTCAGAACTCTATTCCTTATGCCCTCAGCCTCCAAAGTCAACATTTATTCCCCACTCTGAAATCGTTGGTGGCTATAAACCATGGGCTGGTGGTCTGGGAAGGGTCTCCTGCAAGAAAGTGCTGGAGTAGCCTCCAGCAATTTTAAACTTTACTTTAAAGGTCCATCTCTACAAATAAAGAATGGCATCAATTTATTCGTTTAGTGAACACTCTTTGAATTTGTAAGAAGTGCCTCCTGCTGAGCTGGGAGCCAAGGTTAAAAACAAACAAACAATAATAATAAAGAGTTTTTTCTTTGGCACTTAGCACCATATCTGGCACACAAGTAGGCATTAAGCCAATGTTTGTTGAATAAATGGAAATTAATTGCAGCAAATACATCAGCTAGTGTCACTGATATTACAAGGCTCTAATGCCAGCCTGCAGAAAATCTGGACCTAGTTAAGTAGAGCAGCATTCTGCTTGGATTCAGAAATTGTAAGCACAAACATTTCAGTGAGACTCTTCCCTTTTTTTTTTTTTAAAGCACAGCAGAGTTGGTTTCCTGAGAGAAGTTTTTAAGAATAAGACAGGAAATCAAGGATTCTTCATAAAGACTAGGGTCTCTTAGTGTGAAATACAAAACCATTCCTCCAAACCCATCCCTGATTTACTGAGTTAACTCAAGGGTATTCAGACCTTGGCATGTGCAGGATTCTTTAGTTTGCTCCCTGTTCGGTCACCTGCAGACGCCATTAAGTCCCTAACAATGAGGCGGCTTATTTAATACCTAAGATGGCCAACGACTGATGCAATCAAGACCTCACCCTGCAGCAGGGACCTTCTGGGCGTAGAAAGACCCTAACTGTGGGAACAGAACAATGGAACACCACGCCCAGCACATCCGGGACCAAAAGAGCCTTTAAAAACAACTCCCTCACCCCCTGCAAGCACGACTTCTCTGGCCCCTAACCCCGGGACCAGTGAACCTCGCCTGCAGACCCCCAATAAAGCCTGTCCAGTACTTCGCTTTGGTACTCTGTGCTTTTTATTCGATTCTGGCTGATCACTCCCAACAACTAAACTTCTTCAAACTTCAGCGCTAAACAGCATGATCTAGTGAAAGTCACCAAAGAAAATAGTCCCTTCACTATTTCGCCCACGATTTTATGGTTTAATTTCAAAATGTGGTGTGAAGAGGTCCATATCTCAGCTCCATCTCCATCTAGTCTTAAGTCTCCAAGCTGTTAAACTGGTAGCTAGGAACGCTGACTGCAGTAATTTTAGCAATATCTAATTCATGGTGTTGGTGACTGAGTACACAGGTCCACAGATATACAAGGAGTCCAGTGCCAAGTCCAAGAAGTTTATCTTCTAAAACACCCTGTCACAGCAAGGTCAACCAACTACAGAGGAACCATTTTCTCGAGGAACTTGAGAAGAGCAAGACCAACCACTTCCTGATCACCTCTAGCAACTTAAGCTGCTAGTTCCAGGCCCTCTGCATACTGTGTAGGTTGGCAGACACAGCTACACCCTGTATAGTCATGATAGAAAGCATGTACAAATACAAATCATACTGCAAACACTTTACCCAGATTCCTGCTCAGACCATGTCAATGAGTGTGTTTACCATCATCACCCAGGGACACCTCTGGTAAAGCAAAAAACCCACGACTCCCAAGAAGGATAGCAGCACCCTCAAATAGATGCCACCTGTGTGGTCTTTAGGTGGAGAGGGGGCCATACATCCAGAGGATAGCCTGCCTGAGTCAATAGGTATTCCTCAGTTCTGTCTGTCCCAAACTTTCGGGAAGGCTGGAGTCCCCACTCCTAACTTTTGTCTAGTTTTATTGTGGGGGCTGAGCTGGGAGATTCAGGGACTCAGGGTTCTGCTCAGTCCTTCTGACTGTCCTCCAAACTTTCTTGAATAAAATAATTTAAAGAGGAAAAAATAAATGCAAAATAAGTTTCCACTGAGCTCTTCCCTAATTATCAAGTGAAACCAAGGAAGCAGTTTATATCTTACTCTGTGCTGATCACTTAGATTGCGAACAGCTATCCTTGAAACTTCTCTGGGTTTCCGGACTACACATAGTATAATCTAGCAAAAGTCACTAAGGGAAATACTAATTTTAAAATACTTGCTTGAATTTCTGGCCCTTGATTTTGTGATCTTACTTTATTACTTTTAAACCTGGAAATCAAGGCCAGTTTTGCAACAATATTGCATGGAAAAATATTTTTAAAGTAAAAATAAAGACAATGTGTCAGGCCTGTCAGAGACCCACATCTGGTTGAAAATTCTTATGTGAGTTTCCAAAACTCCTGGTTCTTGCTTGGATGCCATTCTTTCTACAAAATGTCAGCAGAAGCTTTGCAATATAGCTAATTGATGAGTTCACCTAGAGCATAAAGCATATATCTAATTGAGTCTGAAAAAGAAAGAGGAAATGACAACCAATATATTAAGAAAGAATATAGTCTCAGTGAACTAAGACTCACACAAATGAATATATTGAAGAAATAAAGAACAATAATAGGTAGAGAATAAGTATATTAGTTTCCTATTGCTGCTATGCCAAATTATCACTAGTTTAGTGGCATAAAGCAGTGCAAATTTATTAAATTACATTTCTTTGGCTAGAAATCTATTGTTCAACATGAGTCTCACTGTGCTAAAATACTGGCAGGTCTATGTCCTTTCTGGAGGTTCTAAAGGGGAATCCATTTCCAGGTTATAGTGACTACCCATATTCCTTGGCTTGTGTCCTTTTCTTCTATATTGAAAACCAGCAAAGATGGGTTGAGTCCTTCTCACATCATATTACTCTGACCTCTTCTGCTCTCCTCTTCCACTTGGAAGGACCTTTGTGAATTTATTGGGCTCACCCAGGTAATCCAAGATAACCTCTTCATCTCATTGTCCTCCATTTAATCACATCTTCAAAGTCCCTTTTGCTATGTAAAGTAACATATTAGCAGTTTCCAAGGATTAGAATCAGGACACCCCTTGGTGGGGTGGGGGTAGAAGGGGTGGGAATTATTCTGCATACCATAATAAATAAATGCTGAGCTAACTGGCAAGGACTGCAAGTGCTGGCACTTGGTCAAGGAGGCTGCTGTGGGCTGGAGCACTAAGGAAGCCTCCCAGAGAAGGTGGACCAGAGCCTGAAAGTGGCTAAATAGGAGGGAAGTTGCAGCAGAGTCCCTGATAAGAGTGTGCATCTAATGAGGTGTGAGTCAGGAGGTAAGAAAACAAAATAATTCCTCTTTATATCAGTTGCTATCCTCTGTGCCTCTTCTATTGGGAAGGGAGCCCTCCTGAATATGACCCAAGTGGCTGGCTGTATTCACTCCTTAAGCAGGTTGTATCTAGAAATCACGAAATATCAAGTATAAGATGTTCCTCTTACCAAATTCCAGTTTATTAGGTGCCCTTCAATATCCCCATTCAGATATGCTACAGAAAAAGGGAGCTATTAAGCCAACGGGTATCACATTTGATGAAACTCCAATAGGGGTGGGGAAAGCCATGCTTTACCATCACAAAACTCCAGGGCTTGGCAGATGATTATGATGCTACTAAACCCTGAAGTTGGTGATTGGACTTTGAGCTCTGTGTCTTAAATGCCTTTGTTAGACTCCTTTGACAATAACCAAATAGCACGGCTTTCAATTAAGTAAGCACTGGAATAAACCTCACCTGAAAAAGCTTACTTTATTTTTTTTAACCTGTATCCAGTATTTAGAGACTGCACTGAGGTTGAGCAGGCAATAAGGAATTGTTAAAACATGTGGGAATGTACTTGCATTCTGGACTTTCCACCTCCCCAAGCCTGGGGAAACTTTCTGGTGTGCTTCTGCTCCCAAGAGAATGTGATGATTATTCACACTCTGACTTGTGGGGCTCTGATGTACAATTTTCTGCCCCCGCACTGGGACATAACAACTGCCTATAGAAACTAGAATCAAGAACACCACATCAGTGGATTTTAGGTCAGACAAGGAATAAGAAAGGCATTTATGGCAGAAGGAAGGAATGGAATTTCATGTCCCTGGATTTTCCTGGCCTGTCATTCTTGGAAAATGAGAGGCCCTAGCTGATTTTCCTGCAGAGGCCTGCTCTTCCACTCCCACAAGCACCTTCTTTGCTGTAGGTACCAGGAGAAGTTCCTTGCAAAGTCCAGGGGCCATTTTAGGGTGTCTTCAGCTGCCAGGGAAAGAACTGAGTGTGGTGAAGGAGGCTGGTCACTCTGAGAGGTGGATGGACTCAGCTGGTGATGTCAAGGAATTACTCCAAATGGATTCCTCTTCGATGATTAAAAGTCTCCCTTGACTCAGACTCACAGGATCCAGAACTCCTCTTCTCTCCCTGGCTGAGAACAGTGTTCCTTGAGGAAGAGGGATAGAAATAGGAATCTTGCCACTGCACCAAAAAGCTCCTTACATAGACAACTCCCTTAGGGCATTGTCTGGGAATTAAAAGGTGCATTTAAGGGGATTTTCTATACAACTGGAGTCCACCTGGGATTGGGAAGAATATGGCTTTGGGGTCTTATGCAACTGGATTTGAATCTTGGCTCTATTAACCATTTGCTGTTCTTGAGCACATAATAACCCCCCTAAGCCAGAGTTTCTCAACTAGGAAAATGGGGATTATAAAAACCTGGCAGCAGTAGAGATACTTTATGTTAAAAACCAGACACATTGCCTGGCACAGAGCAGCTACTTAAGAGTAATGATGATGATGACGATGATGATGATGATGATGATGATGATGATGATGATGATTGATGATGACAATTATGATGATGATATCAAAAGCTTATTCCTTCAAGCTTCAGATTATATCAGCTTAATACAATAAATTAAATTAAATAATTACACACTTCTTTGCTTTCTTAAGAAGGCAACAATCCTTCATTCTCAAAGTCATTCATTCTCAAAATAACACCATTCACCAAGGTCACAACAAATAGATCTACCTTCCCCAAACCTCTGAGATGAATGTCCCGGTTGCAGTGTCATCGCCCAACAGGATTAATGACAATTTCTATTAAACACCTACACACTGTCAGGCATGAAGGAGGCATTAAAAGTGGTGGTTATTATTATTATAACAAAAGCTTACCCTTTTCAAGTGTTAAATTATGCTAGCTTGTATGAAAACAACTAAAAAGTGTTGCATACGCCTCTACTCTCTTAAAAATAATATATTGAATATGATTTTAAGTCTTTCTTAATTTCATTGACACTATCATAAGAACATCACTTAGTGTGTTGGGCACTATTACTATCTGCTGTCAGGGGCTATAAGACATTTAGGGCCAATAGCTCCAAACTAGATGATATATTGCTATCTTTCTCTTTGAGGTCTAAAATTAATATAATTTTATTTTATTTCTTCTCATCAGATTGTCAAGTATCCCTTCTTGCTGGTATCATTTTAATTGTCTTTTGCAACAATCATCCACTCCCATTTTAATTTGGTATGCTGTAAAATAAACAACAAAATAACAACAAAAAACAAGCTTTGCAGAATGGTATGGGAACAAAGCCTATAGGTATTGAGTTAAGACCTGTAAATACTGGTCAAGAACTATAAAGAGGGTCTTTTTGGACATCTGCTAAACTAATCTGTTTAGCAGGAATAGTTTAGAACAGAAACAAAGCCTGTCAGAATTATAGTAAACAGATAAAATAAATACTAAGTGAGCCTTTATAATGGTCAGGAACTTCATGGTCTTTTCTGATAATGGCTTCAACTAACTTGTGCTCAGGGAAAACAGTCACACAAGTTAGAGCTAAGCAAGTCACACAAGAAGAGCCATGGATATTGAATGAGAACTTAGTGATGGTCACTATGGAAGTAGTGAATTGTTGTGACACGTATTTCAGTTAGCCACAGGCAATTTTCTTGGCTCTTTTTTTCTCAACCTTGTTTGGTTTAAGGGAGATCTGCAGGAAAGGAACAGCTGATAAGTGGGTGTTTTTGTAGTTTCTTTCAGGAGGCAAGGTCATAGTGAAGACAAAGTGCATGGTATGGGAAAGGCTCAACAATCCAGGCAGGTTTCAGTCTTATGAGCAGTGTGTGTCTGGATAATAGAGCTCAGAAGAAGTGAATAGAAATCGTGTTTCCAATTCCTAGTAAATGTATAATTGGTCCTTGGAGCTGGTGCAAGATCAATCAGTGTTCAAGTGTTCAGATCAAAGTCAGTCTTTGGCATCAGAGACCCTGAGAGACTTAAAGGCCCATTGGAAGCTCTTTAGCCTTGGGCCAGGTTTCTTCAGGACACCTTTAAGCAGTAACAAACATACTTAAACAATCAGTGCCTAAACTTTTCTTCAGGACCAACAAATACAATTCACAGAAAACTACCAGTTAAAATGAGAATGTGAAGAATAGGTTCTGGGAGGAGTCCAGAGGCTGAGATCCTGAGTTATAGAACTGCTAGTTTCACCTTTCCTGCTTTGCCTGTGGACAACCAGGGATGACTTGTTCCTCTTATCTTTGTCTGAGGAGTTCAAGAATTTTTACTGGCCAAAATACTACTAAGAAATTGTTTCTGCTCTCACTGTAGAAAGATGGAGATGCCAGGTTCCAGCAGTTATGAGACAGGATAGAAGTTTATCAAGAGAGTTTATTTTTACTTCTGCTTGATCTAAAGACAACCCAGATATATAATTATATATTTTCTTTCACATCGAACTGTAAACGCCATTAAAAAAAGAATGGTGTCTGTCTTGTTCACTTTTGTATTTCTAGCACCTAGAATATAGTATGTGCTCAAAAAACTTTTGAGTGATTGAATGAATATCTACTGAGATTAAAGAATATAAGCTCAATATGAAAACTCTCAACACAGTTTTAGGGAATCCTACTTAGTGAACTATAGAATTGGAGAAGGAAAAGGCTAAACACATTCTAGATGTTTCTAGGAGGTCCTGACAAATGCCAAATAGTAACAGTTCATTCCGTTTTTGGAGATCATCCTTTTGGTGATTTGGAGTATCCATACAGTTTCAAAGTTGTAGCAAACATTGAAAGATAATAAGCTGATTCTGAAAGGCAGTCATTTGTGTACTAGAAAGGAAGATTCTACTAAATACTGCTGTCATATAATAGCAATAAACTTTTATATTTGAAGGAAATATATATCAATATATATGTTACCCCATAATCATACACTCTATGAGTCTAATTCCATTTTTCAGTTCTAATAAAACATGGAAATGGAGTTTTATCTGATTCAGCACAAAGGATATTACTGTAATCTAATATGATAATTATAAAAGAATGAATCAGAATCTTAGTGTTTATTAAAGAACAGGTATTATTTTATAGGTATTCAAAAAAAAAAAAAAGAAAAAAGAAGAACAGAAAAGAAAGCCAGGGGAAAAAATCTGATGACAAAAGAGAATGACACCAAAACTTTAAATCAATGCTAAAAATTGTGTCTAAAAATATTGCACTAAAGCTACATTTTCCAAAAGGGGTCTGAAGTCTTATTATATCAACATCATCTGGGTATTGATAAAGACATATATTCCAAGGCCTCATATATACCAAATGAATCTGAATCTCTAGGAGTCAGGGCGAAGCGTTGAATATTATTATACTCTCCAGGTGATTATGATGCACAACCAGTTTTGGGAACTAAGGCTAAACTGTTGGGAGTCTTCAAATATATATTTTTGTTCATCTCACTGATCAAGGTCAGCTTCCTTCAGGAAGCTTTCTGTGATTTCTTTTACCTACCAGCAAAATTTTTGTTTTGTTTTTTTAATCTCCTACCTCCTTATCTTGAGATGACATTGAGTCAGAATGTGCTATCTTACAGAACCATAAAATTTAGTTTGTAGAAGAATGAAGAAGCAACATAATATTTTAGTTATCTTCACTTTGGATCTTTAGATCATGCTTCATTATATTAGTTCAAGTATTCTCTCAGAGTAACAGACATAATGTTGATGCAAGAATGTCCAAACCTATAGAAAATTGTGGAATAGTTTGTTTGAGCCAAACTGAGGAGATGCCCAGAAGCAAGATCTCAAAAATGTTCCAAAGAATGGCAATCCTGAGAATGTAAAACAGATTACAGGAAATCCATTGGTGGTTGATTAAGGAGATGGGAGAAAGAAAAGTAGGAAAATCCCTATGATTGGATAAAAAGTAAAAGTAAGAAGAAGAGAGGTGTGCTTTTTTTACTTTGGTGGGTACAAGATCTAACATTTAGCATTTATAGTAAGTGGGGATGGAATACAGGTAACAAGATCATGTATTCCTGTGAGGGTAGTTATGCCTCTGAGGGCTCTGGAAAAGAGGATTATTCTGGCATTCCAACAATGTGCTAACCTAGATGCACAAGAACAATGGACAGGGCTTGCTTAAGGCAAAGATAAACCTTTTACCAGGGAAGTTATAGGCCTGAGGCATGACTGGTTACCATGACCTATCCAGTTAGGAATTTATGATCAAATCAGATCAAATCACCCTGTGAGGTTACTTTCAATCATTGAGCTTATCAAATTTATTACTTTTTCATTCGCAATAGTAATATTCAAGTGAAATTTATATGTAACCCATATCTTTGATGTAAAAGAAGACAATGTTTTAGAAGGGTATCACAGCTCACTTATATTGAGCCTAAGGATTTTCCTACTAATGAGCTTGACATCTAAATCTTGACCCAAGATCTAGATAGATTTTAGTTAACAGTAAGAACCTAGATTTAGAGCAAAGACCTAGGTTTAAATTCCATCTGTAAGACTAATGTGATTTTAGAGAAAAATTGCTAAATTTTTAATTTAAATTTAATTTTAATATAGAAAAATTGCTTCACCTTTCCACCTCTAGATTTTGTCATCAAGTGAAGGTTCAATGTCTAATATGGGATAATAATAATATATATTTATACAATCTGTATATTTGCTTAAAACTGAGGAAAATATGTATGTAAAAAGATATTCATGGCAGTGTTATTTTCAATAGAAAAAAAGGAAAGAATCTAAATGATTATTAATAAGTAAAATAAATTATGGTGTATCTCAATGTGGAATGGCAGAAAGGCACTAAAAAGAAAAATAAATGTACTGACTTAATTTTAAGTGAAAAAATGCAAAACTGTGTATAGATGATCCTATTTGTTTTAAAATACATAATGTATAATAGCTATATTAAATATATAATAGATATTATATATATTTCATATATATAAGTTGTATGAGAAGAAACATTTCTGGAAGGAGACTGAAGAAACTGTTAACAGTGACACCTCTGGGTCATGGAACTATGGAACTGATTTTAGAAAGAAGAGCTTTTTTCCTTTTCTATAATTTCTGTATTTTTTAATTTCTAACTTTGAGTTTAGGTTTTATTACCAAAAAAAGCATTAAAATGCATAAAAATAATTTTGCTATGAAATATCTGAATAACTTTTAGAGTTTTTTAAAAACTAATATTTACTTTGTAGATACTAGAAATACATTCATCTTCCCTGAATGATCGTATCAGTGCATTACAGCTGTCATACACACAGTTACCAACTAAAATGCATTGAAAGACAGGCAGCCATGGCTTTCATCTGGAATAGCAAAACTCTTTAAGAGTAAGCAAATGGACCAAGTTCAATTCCACCATATGAATCTGAAGAACCATAAACAGGGATAATACAACTTTTACCTTTCTTTTGCCTAACTTTCCCACAGTAATTTTGTGTTCTCATAGCCAATATAACCTTATTTTTGACTAATATGACCAATATTTACCTCATTTTTCAACTTGCCTTAGAAATAAAAATACATTAGCATAGACACTGTATGTAGTCATACATGCATAGCATAGAGAACTATATACATGTTAATAGAAGGAACAGTATTAGCTATGACCCCACTGTCATTTACTTTACCTGAAATTACAAGATTCTTATACTAGTTCACTGGAGTATTGCTCAACTAAGGGTAAAAGTACTATGATTTTCTAAACACATATCAGCTAGGGGTTAGGTTAGATGGCCAAGGTGCAGGTAAGTGGTGCGAAAGGCAGCAATAGAGAATGAAACTTATTTCATGTTATTTGTGACTCAGATGGAAATACCATAGAATTAGGAATTTAATATTATGGAACTAAACATCTCAGTATAGATTTTATGTTTTCATGTTATATGATACGAAAGTTGTTATTTGAAAATGTAGCTAATCATTCAGAAAAAAATTTCATGAAAAATAAAATATAAAGCATGCCAACAATAATCCCAAATGATAACCAACAAAATGTATGGAAAGAAAGCCACAGTCCTCATTGAGCTTGTATTAAGTCCTAAGATATTGAACTTTCTGTGCATCCAAGCCCCCTGTTCAAGCCTCTGAACTCCCAGAGCTCACATCACTTGGTTGAGAAGTCTGTGCTGAAGTCCTCTGTGCCACATATTATGCCTGACTTTAAGGTCAGAGAGGTGCCATCCTTGCCCTCTGAGAGCTTTGGCTCTTGTCATTAGTGTAGTTCATATTACATCATGTTATAGCACATTGCAAATATGCTTTAAGGAAGAACCAGGTCTTATTCATATTTGTTTACTAGATCTAGCACAGTATCCAATTTTAATTGCAGAAAAAAGTTTAAATGGTACTTTTCTCTCCAAAATAATGTCAGGGGAATAAAGGGGAAAATGACGTTGGATGAAAATAAATAGAATTGTTAGACTGAGAAAGATGCTAAAATTCCCTGATTGCCTATCGTGTGCCAAAATTATTCCAGGGAATGTGTTTGTTATCTTTTGTTTAATCCTCACCCCAGTCCTGTGAGCTGGAAAGGAAACCAAGCCATTCAGAGGTCAATACACCTTATTCCCTTCTGACCCATCCTCCTCAGCTTAGCCTTGTGACTCAGTATAGTTACTTATTGCCTTAACAGCCTACCATGGCTCTCCAATGTCCTTGGAATAATATCCAAAACCATCAGCTGACCTTTAAGGATCGATGAGATCTGATGCATTCCCATATCTCCAGCCTCATTTCTTGCCAGTCTTTCTCCTATTCTCTTCTTCCTTGGCCCTCTAGCAGTTTATATAATTCTATCCTTATCTGCACAGTGTTTTCGATTTTATGGAAGGATTTCATTTGACCCTCCCAATCAAGAGGAAGGATAGGGTAGGAAGGTACTTGAGTTCATTGAGGACAAGAGTGAGTTTTCCCAGAACCTTAGGATAGAATGTGTAATCTCACATTTAATGTTTGGGATTAAGTATCCATAGAAACCAAGCTGCAGACTCTGAAAGAAACTGATCTAAAAAAAGACTGTGACATCATTAATTAACACCCTAAGGAAAAAATCTGACAGAGGTGGCAACCAATTTCAGATAATAGATGACCAAACACTATGAAGTAGCATATTTCCAGCATGATGTAGGCCCAAGTTAGGTCTCATAAACCTAGTCAATGGCATCTTCACTTTGGTAAAGGTCAATAACTCTGACTATTAGAGCTCTTTGTCCTAATTTTGTTCTCTCTAAACAAGAAAATAAAGGCATAAAGACAGGACACTGATTGCCTATGTACTTAACCTAGTGCTCAATATTTAAAAGCTTTATGTTTTTTAATTCCCTCACAACATGATGAAGTTGGCATTATTGCCCCAAGGTTACATGTAGAAATCAGAGACCTATGGAAGGTTAAGCAGCAAACCTGGTTACACAGTGAGTAGTGGAGCTGGGATTCAGACCTAGGTGTATCTGATGCTCTGTCCCAGTCTCTTTCTAGCTCCAGATGGTAGGTACAGAGAAAGTGTCCCTCAGCCTTATTGTGCTCTTTAATCATCCCACTGGATGGTACAATGTTGGAAACTCCTGTCAAAAACTAGCTGACCACTCTTTAGAATTTCATTATGAAGTATTTATTGTTTAAAGGCAGAAATTCCACTTACCTTTTGAACACAAAAAGTTCTGTAGTAATGGAACAAGTGGGTGACTCCCCAAAATCCATCTCCCCTTCTCTTGGTAATTACCCTCATTTTCGTTGGGTACTAATACCAACCCTTCCCAGCCCAAGCACTTTGGCTAAAGCTGACTTTACCTCTGGCATTTGGGGAAGGACAGGTCATTCAGACTGTTTTGACCCTGTTCTCTGGCCCCATCATGTGTCTGTGTGTGTGTGTATGAGTCTGTGTGTATGTATGCGCACACTATATTTTCTTTATTCATTCATCCATTGACAGATATTTAGGTTGTTTCCATAACTCACCTATTGTGAATAATTCTGCAGTGAACATGGGAGTACAGATATCTATCTCTCTCTTTTTTAAACAAATTTTATTATTATTATTATTATTATTATTATTATTATTATTATTGGTGACATTGGTTAACTTAATACATTAAGTTTCAGAGGTATAACTGAACAATAAGGCATATATATATTGTGTTGTGTGTTTCTCCTCCCATAGTAAAATTTCTGTCACCACATATTTGACCCATTTTACCCCATCTACCTCCCCACTACCCCCTGCCCCTCTACTAGAAACTACTAATCTATAGTCCATATCCATGAGTCTCCATTTCTTTGTTCGGTTTATTTGTTGCCTTTAGGTTTATATCTGACATATAAGTGATATCATGTGGTCTTCAACTTTTTCTTTCTTGGGGTCCATCCATGTTGTTGCAAATGGCAGTATTTCATTTCTTTTTATAGCTGAGTAATATTCCATTGTATATACGTACCACAGCTGCTTTAGCCAATCATCTATTGTAGGACACTTCGGTTGCTTCCATGTCTTGGCCATTGTGAATAATGCAACTATGAACATCGGTGTACAAATATACTTTTGGATATAAGTTTTCAAGTCTTTGAGGTACACGTCCAGTATAGGGATTGTTGGATCATATAGTAGATCGCTTCTTAGTTTTTGCAGGAACTTCCATACTGCTCCATGTGTCTGTTTTCTACCAACACCATATTGTTTTGATTACTATTGCTTTATAGTATAATTTGAAGTCGGGCAGAGTGATGCCTCCAGCCTTATTCTTTTTTCTCAGGATGGCTTTAGCATTTCGGGGTCTTCCGTGCTTCCACAGGAATCTGACGATTCTTTGTTTTATTTCTTTAAAAAATGCCGATGGGATTTTGATGGGGATTGCATTAAATCTGTATAATGCTTTAGGTAATATGGTAATATTTCAACTATGTTGATTCTTCCAATCCAAGAATACAGAATATCTTTCCATTTCTTTGTATCTTCTTCTATTTCTTTTCAGGGGGTCTTGCAGTTTTCATTATACAGGTCCTTCACGTGTTTCGTTACATTTATTCCTAGGTACTTTATTCTTGCTGTTGCAATTGCAAAAGGAATTATCTTTTCCACTTCTTGTTTTGACGCTTCAGTATTAGAGTATAGGAACGCTAGGGATTTTTGAACATTGAGTTTGTATCCAGAGACTTTACTGTATTTGCTTATTGTTTCTAGTAGTGTTCTTATGGAGTCTTTAGGGTTTTCTACATGGCGAATCACGTCATCTGCAAATGGTGACAGTTTGACTTCTGCATTTTCTAATTGGACGCATTTTATATCTTTCTCTTGCCAGATTGCACTTCCTAGGACCTCTAATTTTACACTGGATAACAGAGGTAGTAGAGGACAACCTTGTCTTGTTCTTAATCTTAGAGGAAATGATTTTAGTTTTTCACCATTAAGTAAAATGTTAGCTGAGATTATGTCATATTGCCTTTATTATGTTAAGGTACTTTCCTTCTATACTAATTTTGTTAAGTGTTTTGATCATAAATGGATGTTGTATCTTCTAGAAGGCTTTTTCTGCACCTATGGATATGATCATACGATTCTTAACTTTTAATTTGTTTATGTGGTATCTCACATTAATGGATTTGTGTATGTTAAACCATCCCTGTGCTCCTGGAGTGAAGCCCACTTGATCGAGGTGTATAACAGTTCTTTTTTTTTTTTTAATAATCTTTTTAACATGTTGTGTATTTGTTTCGCTATTATCTTATTGCATATATTGCATACATGTTCATAAGCGATATTGGGCTGTAATTTTTTTTGTGTGTCTTATCTTTACCAGGTTTTGGTAACTAGGCATCATAAAATGAGTTTGGAAGTATAGCCTCCTCCTTGATATTTTGGAAGAGTTTGAGGAGAATAGGTATTAGATCTTCTTTGAATCTTTGGTAGAATTCACTGGTGAAGCCATCTGGTCCTGGACTTTTACTTTTTGGTAGGTTTTTTGATGATTGTTTCAATTTCCATACTGCTGATCAGTCTAGGAAGGTTGTACCTTTCTAAACACTGGTTAATTTCTTCTGGTTATTAAATTTGGTGTTATACATTTTTCATAGTATTCTTCTATGATCCTTTGTATTTCTGCTATGTCAGTGGTAATTTCCCCCTCTTTTATCTCTGATTTTGTTTCTTTGTGTCCTTTCTCTTTTTTCTTTAGTGAGTCTAGCCTGGGTTTTGTCAATTTTTTTTAACCTTCTCAAAGAACCAGCTCCCAACTCAGCAGGAAGCAGTTTTACCAATTCAGAGTGCTTGCTTAATGTGGAGTTAATCTCAGTCCCTCCCTATCTGGAGAGACCTTTAAAGTAAAGCTTGGAATAGCTGGAGGCTACTCTAGCACCTTCCTGGGGCAAACCCTGATTCTCATGCTCTACACCACCAGCCCGTAGATTGTAAACACCAAAGATTTCTGAGTGGGGAATGAGTGTTGGCTTTGAGGGATGAAGGCACACCTGGCTGTCGGGGGTAGAGGTCTGAGTCCACAATGACATGGCGGTGAAATTGGATTCTAGAGTTGTCATTATTTAACCATTTTGCAGTCATCATTATGCTGGTGAAAGCTATGGTTCTCCTCAGGAAAATGCAATTTACCGACACACGTACTTACCAATGATTTCAGAAGGTTCATATGTTAGAAATCTCATCTTGAAAGTGGAAGTATTTCCTCAAAAGTATTTCCTCAAGAGCCTCAAGTGGCAGTGTTCAGTTTCTACACGACAGAGTATCCACTATGCCTGCCGCCTTTGACAATTTGACCCTGCAACTCTGCACGCAAAGCTTGGCCAGGGCTCGCGACCCAAACTGCTGAGCCCTCAAACCCGCAAGTGGGTCTCATCAGGGTCTGTCCGTTTCCAGGCTCCAGGACACACCGAGCTCAGGATCCACCCTTCTGCGCCCTGTTGGTGCCTTGCTTCACGTGCCTCCCCTGCCTCTTTACTTGACGCGCACCTGCAGTTCTTCCATTCCCGGTTTTCCCCGCCGCCTTGCCAGTGTGCCTGCGGAGAGCGAGTTTTACACTCCCAGTTCTCATCTCAAGTTTTTATTCGCTTGTGGAAGTGCTGCCCCACTAGTTAAAAAGGAAAGGCGAATAAGGCGTCTTGGAAGTTAAGTATCCCTGAGGAGCGAGGCCGCCAAGCTAGAAGGGGAGCGATGTGATGCGAGACAGGTGAGGCTTCTGGACACTGAGGACTCGGGTGCCGCCCCCTGAGTCGGGTCATTCGGGGCACGCGGGGGCGGGGGGGGGGCTCTTGTTTTTCTTCCTAGGAGAGCCAGCTAGCTGGGGTCCCTGCCTGTTCTCACAGTGCCGTGGTCCTTCGGCTGTGCTCGCTGCGCACTCAGACCCGGAGAGCCTGGAAACAGTGAGAAGCTTCTTCACACTCTGCGGGCTGAGGGCACCAAGTCGGCGCATGGGGTCTTCCAGGCAAGCTTGGAGCGAGCGGAAAGCTCAGGCTGAGGAGTCCTGAAACAGGTTGTGTAGGGTGGGAC
>PVKZ01005087.1:0-61562 GCA_004027375.1 Macroglossus sobrinus
AGCACCCGCTCCCCATGGTGTTGGACACGGCTGCTCAGCAGCCAGTCACAGACACGTGCCCACAGCACACAGGTGACACAGGACCTCTCGGAGGCTGTGAGGCTGGCAGCCTCCTCCTCCAGCGAGCCTGCCCCCCGAGACCTTTCCCTTGCTTCTTACTTGGGGGCGGGGGCAGGTGCAGTGCTAGCGACCCCCCCACCCGGTCCCCAGCAGGAGTGTGGCTGAGAGGGTAACGACCACGGTGACAGGGGTCACGTCATCCGGAGACACCGCCAGCTCCTCGGGGACCCCTCACAGGGTGGCGCCATCTGAGGGGCACTGGGTATTTCTGCCCCTCGCTGGCACCCCGACCCCTTCATGGGGGGCCCTGGTGGCCTTTGTGACCACGCTTCCTCCTCCCGTGTGTCTCTCCGTGGGGAGACCCTGTGGGGGGCGGGCGCGCGCTGCTCCGGGGCCTGCTGCGGGCTGGCAGAGGGGACATCTGCCATTAGGACCCCCGAGGGGGCGGGGGGCACGGTGGTGGGGGAGGGAGCCGGCTGCAACGCCTGCTGTTCTCGCAGATTCAGTATCTCACGAGAACCTTCAGTTAAAAAAAAAAACAAGCAGCTTTTTGGCGTAGAAGTCGTCGCAGCCGCCCAAGTCCCCAGCCGGTTCCATGCCTTCTGCAGGACCCCAGAGCCAGGGCCTGGGTCCCGGCTCCGTCCACCGTGGTGGCGCCACCTTCACCCAGGTGGGGTGGGGGCGGGGAGGGAGCCGCAGCGGGAGGGACGGGGCCCGGGGGCAGTGCAGGGTCCGACCTCGCACACGCACACGCACACGCACATGCACACGCACACACGCACACGAGCGCGTCGGGCTGAGCCAGTCCGGGGTCTTCCCTGCTCTCTCCCTGCCTGTCAAGAACACCCCGAATGAGACACGCACCCAAATCCACACAGCCGGTGTCTCCCTGCCCACCTGCCTACCTGCCTAGCCGGCTCCCTCCCCGTCTGCCTGTGTGCCCTGCAGCGGGGTAAACCGAGGCCCACCACTTCCTAGGTCTGCACCCCTGACCCCTGGCCAGAGCCCCTGAAACCGTCGTCATTTCCCGAGGGACGGAGGGGCCGGCGGCGCCTTCGCTTCCCGCACGCGGTCTCTGCCCCTGGCTCCCGACACTGCTCCTGCGTCCCTGGGAGCCTCCTGGGTGATGACAGGACAATCCTTTTTGTTCTAAGGAGGTGACTGGACACCCCCTGGACGGGGGCTGGTTGTCGAGGAAACTGACCACCTGACTGGAGGGGAGGGGAGCTGGAGGCTGGATCCGTCGCCGACGACCCCTGACCTAACCCGTCTCCTACGGAATGAAGCCAACATGACGTTTAGAAGGACGAGATTGGAGAGTTTCCGGCCGGCGACCTGGGGACAGTGGCACAGAGACCGTGCCATCTCCGTGTCCTCTCTCCATCCTCGTCCCCTGTGTCTCTCCATCCGGCTGATTGCTCGTGCCCTTTAAAAATCTGTTCCAGAAGTTCTTGAAATATTGTAGATTTCTATCCAATTCCTGTCGTCTACGATGCAAATAATTTCTCCTAGAACGTTACTTGTGCGATGCTGACCTTGTCCCTTTCTTCACGGTCTTTTATCAAACGGATGTTTTAAATTAATCACAAAGTCAAATCAATCTTTCTTTCCCTTTTTTGATTCTCTCTCTCTTTCTTTTTTTTTTTTTTTTTTTTTGGTCCTATATTGTCCTCCAATCTAACTTTTAACGTCCAGGTGTTGAATTCCTCCGCGGTTTAATTTGGTGCACTCAGGGTGAGGGGTGGCTCTCATCTAAAAATTTCCAAATGTGTGGTCACTGTACCAGCCCCGGGCTTTGAAGCCGGTCCCTCCCGCCCCCTCTGATTTCCAGGGCCACTGTCAGGGTCCACACACCATTTCCTTCAAGGCAGAACCCTATTTCTGGCACAGAGCTCCTAACATCCTCGGGATTCGCTATCTTATGCAGCCCGCGAGCTGACTGGCGTCTGGGAGCCTGGGTGGCTGACCAGAAGGACCACGTCACATTTAGAGGGTCGGAGCTTCCAGCCCCTCGGCCCCACCCTCCGGAGAGAAAAGGGGCCATGAGTCAGAATTAAAATATATATATATATATATATATATATATATATATATATATATATGCTCATTACATGACAAAAGTCTGGAACAAAGTAGCTCAAAAAGATCGAAAACAAAAGGGCGAAATGTCAGTTAAATGTAGAAAAAAAAAGAAAACAAAATCAGTAATTAAAATAAGAAAAAAATAGAATCAGAGGTGAGAAACATCATCAGAGACAGATGGAGACTTTTTAAAATAAAAAGACAATCAATTAAGAAGCTATAAAAATCATGAAAAGACACGCACCAGACAAGAGAACGTCAAAATAAACACATCAGCGACGCTCAGCTCAGGACTCCAAGGGGTGACACGTTTCCTGCTCAGATATTCACAGGCAAGAGGAAAATGCAGCAGGGATTTCAATGAGGGCAGCAAACTAGTCTGAGCATGACCACGGAGATGTTCACACGTGTGCTGACGGGCACGTCAACATACAAGTCTGCAGTCACACGTGTCTTTTGTACCCTTATCGTTTAAAAATAAATTTAGCGAAAATTTCAATGTTTTTTATCAAGCCATAAAAACTTCAAAATAAAAAAAAGTCAAAAGTATTGAAGATGAATAGAGAAATTAATGTAATAAATTTAAAATTATTAACAAGTAGATCTAAAAAAAGTAAACAACATCCAAGAACTATCCAGTTTTAGATTTAAGCTGTTTTCTAAATAACTCTCAAGTTAGACAGAAATTCAAAACTGAAATTATGACCTGTCTAGAAACGGACAATAACTAGAACATCACAGACCTAAATTATGGAATATAGCAAGACTCTGAGGAAGATTTATCGCTTTGAAGATTTGTATTAGAAAACAAAGAAGATTGTAAATAAACCAAATGTGCATCTCAGGAACCTCGGAAAGAGCCACAAAAACAATAATTAAGAAAAAGGAAGTAAAAAGAAGAAATAAATAAAGATAAAAGCAAAAATAAAGGAAGAGAAAACAAACAAACAAACAAAAACCCAGGAGAATGTGGCAATAAAACTAAAAGCTGGGCCTGTAAAAAGAGCAATAAATAAACTTCTAGCGAGACTGATGAAGGAACAGAGTGAAAATAACCATTTTAAGAATGATAAAAAGGGTGCCAAACTACAAACGTGAGGGAGCTTTATACTATATATAAATTTATATCAATAAACGTGTACATCTAGATGAAATAGATTATTATTAGGGATTTTTTAATTTACCAAAGTGAACTCATAAAGGGTTTAGAAAAAGCAAAGAGGAATTTTTGAACACCAAACTTAGCAAACCGTCCACCCTCCCAAACCGTCAGACCCAGTGGTTGGTTTTACGGCTGAGTTCCGCCAGCATCCTCGCCACAAATAACCTGAACTTGACCGTGACTCTTGAGAACAACGTGAGAAGCTTTGCCAATCATTCTCTGGGTCAGAGATGAAACCGATACAAAAGCCAGTCTGTATTTCATGAGAAACAAAGACTCGCAGAAGAAAAACCAAAACAAAACATTTAAATACATAAATCTGAATGCCAAAAACCGTAACGGAGATGAGGGATTTTAACCCAGCAGTGTCCACGCCAACGGGAGCGAGTGGGGTTTGCTCAGGAATGTTCTGGGTTCCTCATGGGGTTTCTGTAATTAGCCGCCTTCCTGGAACCACCGTAGAACCACCCAGCACATGCTGAGGGCTTCGATTAATATCTAACTAAATTCCCAGAAAAATCCACAGCGAGCTAGACACAGGAGACTGTATTTCACCCCATAAAGGGTATTTATCAGAAATCTTTATTACAAACATCGCCTTCAGCAGTGAAATATGATAGGTGTTCCGATTAAAATAAAGAATTAAATTTAAAAGTTTTTTTTTTAACCATTGTTATTATTCAAAAATTTTCTGGATATTCCAGACATTGCATTGAGTCAAAAAACAAAACAAAACAAAACAAAAAAACCGAGAGTTAAAATGATAAAGAAGCCCACAAAGTTCATTATTTGCCTGTGTTTTAATTCCTGACCTAAAAACCCCACAACTCTTCAAAAATCAACTTAATTTTCTTAACGAAAACATTCTTCATTTTTTAAAGAAGAACATCACGAGGGTGACCGATCGCAAACAGAAGTTAACAGCCCTTCCGAACGCCTGTAAGAATTTACAGGCGGAAAAGACCCCAATTACGATGATACTTTACACATGAGCACAAAAAACCCGGTTACAAGTGTAACCAAAAATATATAAGATGTAAAAACAATTATCCAGTTTTACTGAAGTACACTGAAAAATACTTAGAAGGTTAAGTATTAATCTTTTGTTTGTTTTACTGATCAATCTATTATTTCAATGCCATCCCATGAAAAATGTCAATATATTTAAATGAAATCTAATAGACTGCCTGTAAAACGTATCTGGAGAAGCAAACGTGTCCCTCCCTCCCGCCTGTGGAAACACGGCGTCCCTCGGGGCGTCTGCCGGCCGTCCCCGCCACGCGCCGCCTGCAGGACCTCACTGCCACGGCGGGGGCAGGAAACGAGGCGTGGGTTGGGGGCAGGAAGCTCCCGTCAGGCCAGGTGAGTGCGTTCTGCACACCTGGCTGCAGCGATGCGGCTACGGCCGGCGACACACGGTGTGCACCGGAGCCCGCGCAGAGCGCAGGTGGCAGGTGCCAGGTGCCCTCAGAGGGGCCTTGGCACAGCTGTGAGGCGGTGGGGCCGGCGAGCACACGTGTCAGAGCGTGGGCTGTGTGCCCGACACACGGGCGACTTCTGTCTGTCGGTCACACTCGACGAAGCTGGGAAAGGAGCCCCCTCAGCTGTGACCTGCGCCTTCCCTACGTAAGACAAATAACCTCCATCCTTTCCTTAAAATAAAACAGCAACCACCTCACTCGCGGCCGAGGGGGAAATGAGAAGCGTCCTCCCGTATTACACCATAAATAAAAAGAAATTCCAGACAGATTTTAAAAGGCAATGTGAACATGAAAATAAGGAATACATCAGAAACCAGAAAAACATCTTCACGTCGGGAAGAATGAAAACCGGAGTCATCCGCAAATGCGATGACGAGTTGCTGCCCTCACAGTGTCACTTCCTGTTGTGAGCCGGAAGACACCGCCAACTTGAACAGGATACGGTGACGAGCTGGGGGGACCACGACCTAAGTGACGAGGGATGCGGTGCTCGCACCGCGGGCGTGGGCAGTGCTGGTCACCAGCCCTCAGCTCCCTGTCGGCTGCCGAGACTCTCCCTGCGTCCACCCGGACGTGACAGACGCCTCTGCAGGGACAGGGGCCCCGCACCAGTCAGTGACCAAGAGGGAGACTGCAGGAAACCTCGGAGGCCCCAGCCCGCCAGGAGGAGGCGCAGAGCCGACGCTCACCCCTCACCCCCGGGCTTCTCGCAGGGGACACGGCAAAACTCTCAGCCACACACAGCGAGTCACGAAGGTGGAGGCAAGCCCCAGGTGGAGGCATGGGCCAGCTCGGAAGTGTCCGGGGCTGGGGTCAGGCGGTGGCCGCCAGCGGCCTCCGAGCACTGGTCCCTGGTGGGAACAGGCTGCTCTGGGAAGCGGCAACTCCCTGGAGCCGGGGAGGGTCCTGGGCCACATGGGAGGCCTTTGCAGTGGCCCCCGCCCCAGCCGCGTGGGGACCCCGGCAAGTCCCAGCGGCCGGATGCGAACGCCCAGGGGGGCCCGGGAATGAAGACAGCGCATGGCGGACCGGAGCCCCCAGACTGCGCGGCCTCCCGTCGGGGGCAGCAGGGAGCCCGACGGCTCCCTGTGTTCGAGGGGACGCGGCCCCGCGGGGAGACGGACGGGTGACGCCGTGACAGCGTGGGGACGCGTTGCTCTGATCGGCTCCCACGTGCTTCGTCTCGTGAAGTCGCTGTGCAGAGGCCGACGCCGTTAGCGGCTCCAGATAAAGCAGCGAAGGCTGGAGGGGGCCGAAGCGGCCTGCCCGAGGCCGCGGAGGCGGCCGGCGGTGGAGTGGCCGGTCACACGGCCATGCCCCCTCGCCGGGAGCACCCGCCCTTGCCGGGGGTACCGACAAGCACCTGAGCGAGCGGGCACCGGGGGCCACGAAGCCCGTGAGCTCCGCGTCGCTGCGGGTCCCCGAGCACCCGGTGTCCGAGGACTCAGGTGGCAGCGCTGCCCGATGATGGGATGAATAAAGCACAAGCTCCAACGTTTTCGGGGCTAATTCCATCCGTTTACTGAGCGCCTGACATGCGCCAGCCCAGGTCTCACGTTCTCGGAATAAAGAGGTGACAGAGACACAGTCTCTGCCTTCGAAACGCCACAGCTCGTGGTGGGGGAGGGGAGAGAGGGAAGGGACGCAGCACAGCGCGGGCGACAGCTCGCCGCCCGGGTCCCTGGCGCACGGCGCTCCACACGCCGGCCGCCCGCGCCCGCCTCGCCACGAACTCGCTGTTAGACGCCGCCCTCGGTTCATCCATCCTCACAGCCGCGGCCCCCGCGCCGTGCGTGATCCCCACACTCACGCCCCCACGTCCAGACGCCGCGAGGCGACCTTCTCGTCAACAGAAAGCGCCCTCCCCGAGCCACTTCCCCGCCTGCCGTATGATGAAGGGCCCGGGGTCGTGGGTGGGCGTCCACGACGGTCCCTCTCGGCCGCCGGGCTGGGCTCAGCCCCAAGGCGCCAGATGGCACTGCTTGCGGGAGCATCGAGCCATCTGCGGAGCCACTCTGGCGCCGGCCGCAGCAGCGTGCACGTGTGACGAGCCGCCGTCGGCATGCGGGGCGCGCGCCTCGCGGGGAGCCCTGCACCGCCACCCCTGGGGGCGGCCCCGGCTTCAAGGCTCTGCCGCAGCCACACAGCCGGGACAGACACACCGAAGGGACGCCCGGCACCACCGCCCGCCCGCGACGTCCCACTGTGCGCCGCGCCACCGACCCTGGGGGACAGTGAGACCCACCGCGGAGGCTGCCCGGCCGCACCGAACGCCGCGGGGGGCCGACCCCCCGGTTCTGAACCGAATGTGAGGGAATAAAACGTTCCAGGACGTAGAGCATTGAGGGAAGTGTAGGGTTTCACGTGGCCGATTATGAGACTCTTCTGTCTCGGACAAAAGTGCCCTCGACCGCCGATGGCCCGCGGGCTTCGCCCGGCGGGCTGGCCCACGCGCGGCTTTTCCCCGGCTCCGCCTGCAGAAACCAGCCCTCTGCGATGTTTGTTTGATGCGGGCCGTTAGGATGAGGGATGCGTTGTAGGAGAGCGTTTCGTAGGTGACGGAACCCTTTTCCGAATCGATGCCGGCCCCGGTAGGCTGATATGTCATTTCCTCACAGTGCTCAGAGCATTAAGGTCCTCATAAAATGAGTTAATGACCCATTTAAAAATGCCCTTTATGGAAAAAAATCACTTTTCTATTCCGGGAAGCCGACATTATATTCTCTTTACCGTTATAACGTGATGGCATCTGAGGACTATTTACATGGAGACTCGGCGAGGCCAGAACGCACACGACGACCGGAGATTTGCTTGACGTGGGAAGTAAAATAAAATGCGGACGTTATTCAGTAGAATCTATCTATAAAGCACTCTCCGGGGGGACCGTCGCGAGGCCGTGCGGACCCCGCAGCCCCGCGCCACGCGGAGAGGTTCCGGGCGGCAGTGCGCTGCCCCCCAAAATGGCCCAGAGGGATCGGGAACCAGCTCCAGCCTCTGCCGTGACAGCCGCGCTCCCCGCCCACCACCGGCGGCCAGGGGTGCCCGGAGACGCTCCGTGGGACACTCACGGGGCATGTGGGACACTCACTCATGGGGCAGGGGGCGGAGGCGCCCTGGACAGGAACCTCAGCCGAACCGTCCCCATCACGGCGTCCCGCCCCGGGGACCTGTCGGGACGGGAGGGGAGCCGCGGTGACCGTGATGCCACACGCTGTTGTGAGAAGTGGCCGAGCGCGGAGAACCCTGCCTCTCGCCGACCGGGACACGGCAACGCGCCCGTGACACTCTGGTGTCGCCCGAGACAAACGTCTCATGCCGGAAACACTGTGGACCGGGCTTCTCCCCAGCTGTGCCTTCCCCCGTGTGTCCGACATTCTAGAACCTCGCTCTGCCCCCTTGTCACAGACGGGAGCCGCTGTGACGTGGGACGGGAGCCGCTGTGACGCGGGACGGTTCGCTGACCCCATGGTTGCTGCAGGGGCCCCGGCATTTTCATAAACGCTGCCTCCCTAAGAGGGGACGTGGTCCGGCCCCGTGCGGGGTCCTCTGTTTGCTGTGGGACATCTTGGTGCGACCAGAGAGGCCTCCCCCAGCCGATGAATAGCACGTTCCGTAAACACATCATGTTCCGGGAGGTTCCTCTTCAAAGGTCTGTCTCAGAAGGGTCCATACCGAGAGCGCCCCTGGGGAGCCCCGCGTTTGCGGGCGGCGGACGCCGTTGGGTCTCACGCAGGGCTGGCTCTCACGCCGCTGCCAGCCCCGGTGGCAGTGACGGCCACTGGGCACCTTCGAAACGAGGAGGCACCTGAACCCTCGACCCTCTCACCCAAAGGCCAAAACGCACAGTGCCAAGGCCAGTGGGCGCATTCTATTTATGGGACAGTGCCACCTGGTGGCAGGGAAGGCAAATCGCAGAGACTTCTCGGTGGGGGGGACCCCCACCACCGCCCCCAGGGGACCCTCAGATTCGCAGCGGGCCTGATGGGAGGGAGGACCAAGGGGAGCGTTATTAGTTTCTCGTCTGAATTGTTCAGACGCCGTCCAGTGACGCACAGCTGAGGAAGGTGCCAGTGGCCTGGAGCCGTGCCAGCGCCCCTGGAGAGATGCAGCCACCCCCCATTAAAAGGCCCGGCGTGGAACAGTCTACCAAAGACGAGCAGGTGCCAGTGTGAGGAAGGGCGGCTCGGGCACGGAGGATCCACGGCGTACCCAGGGCCGGCCGCGGGCCCCGGGAGAGGGTCCCACCGGCAAACGGACAGACGGAAGGACAGACAGACGGCCAACAGCAGTCACATCTGCACACTCGGGTTTGCTGCCACTCAAACGTGGGTGCCCCGAGAGCTGGAGCCACTACCTCGTCCCTCCATGAAAACCAGCTGCGTGTGAGTGACAAGTAACAGGGACGCCGTGAACAAGGGAGGACGGAGAACCGGGGACGGGGGCCAGCCGCCCGCAGCACGCGCCCGCCCGCAGCGGCTGAGCCAGGGAGGTGGCCGAGCGGTGGCAGCCGTGGGGGACGTCCTGACGCTCACTGGCAGCGCCCGCCCAGACACGTGGTAAAGCCCACGCTCAGGGTCCACGGAGCGACCAGGAGCCGAGGCCCCATCACCCAGCCGGGGACCCCAGCCGCCCTGCCCGGCACCGTCGGGGACGCCACTCGGCAGTGGCGACACCGTCACTGGCCCTGTCCCCCGAATAAGGTGGCACCTCTTCTCAGGGAGGAAGCCTGGCGCCTCCCGAGCTCCGCGGAGAACGGGGACATCAGTGGTGACCGGCCGTGGCCCACACAGACCTGAGGGGACGCGGGGCCCCGGGAGGCCGCAGGCACACGGCCCAGGGCGGCCCGTCCGCAAACCCGCTTCCCCGGTTGTCTCCCCCGGCGTCACCCGCACTCCGGGGGCCCTGGAGGCCTCACCGACGGTCTCAAAGCTGCCCGGTCGAGCTGGGCGGGTGCCGGTACCCTGAACTCCCCCATGTCCGAGACCCGCGTGGGCCATCGCCCCAGGCCTGGGGACCCAGCGGTTCCCATGTGGGCGCCCCGGGGACACGAGCCCTCCCTGCCCGGCGCCCCTTCAGCTGTCACTTAAGCCACCGGGCCGCGCTTCGCTGTTATTTTAGCTCCGTGTTGTCGAGCAGGTGACTTCATCACCGCGCCCCCTGATGGGAGCGTCCCCCACCCAGCAGAAGGGGAGGCTCTGTTTATTTATAATTATTGGTCAGTTTTGCGAGGATGGCCCATTGCTGGGAGGCTTCCAGCTAAACCACGACACGCTCCGACGCGCTGGGAGCAGCACTGGCGTCACTTTAATTGCCCGTCAGGGGTGCCAGGTGGCGAAGATGTCCTCCTCTCCCTCTTCCTGTTTCCTGTGACTGCCTGCTGGGGACAGGGCCTCCGGGTCCCGTGTCCGTTCCTGGCCACACCCCCAGCGTCCTCCGTCAGGCCCTGCCCTGCTCTGTACCCTCAGCAGGAAGGCAGCTCCGAGCAACACCAGCCGGTGGAGGAGGGGCCCCAGCTCGTCCCCCTTGCGGTGTGGACACATCTGCTGCCAGCCCCCGGGACGCCCTTCCGTCCACACCAGCCATCCAGCCTCCTTCTCGACTGGGCCCTTTGACCAAGCTCTGCTCAGACAGCTCCTTCCTGTCCCTCGCGATCAGGAGGCTCGTAGGGAGGGTTAAAGGGAACAGGGGACATGAGGCCCGCCCTCTGGGGTGAGGGGACGTCCAGAGCCACTTCCAAACCCACTGCCCGAGGCCACTCAGATGCCGACTCTGCCCCCGGGCGTCTGAGGACAGGGTCGGCTCCTGCGTGTGAGGGGGGAAGCTTGATCCCATAACCTGTCTCCACCCCAGCCCAGTGGGGACGCAGTGACGCCCGCGTGGAGCCTGTCTCTCCATGGGTGGCACATGCTACGCGCTCGGGAAGAGTTGGCCAGCTGGCGTGTCCCCCACCCATCAGCTGGGGGACGAGGACACCCTGGGGTGACGCGTGGGAGGCGACAGGAGTGCGGAGTCTGCGCCCGTGAGGGGAACGTGCATCCCGGGGTGGCACGGACGCTGCGCCTGCGACACGGCCGATCGCCGGCACCGGCGTCCGGACTGTGTCCCAGTCCCTTCTCTTCACTTCTTCACGTGTGACACGGAAGGTTCTGAGGGTGGGGGCGCCCTGCGAGCCACTCCCCTCAGCCCCGCGGAAATCAGTCCCAAGGACACCAGCCTATTACAGGGAAACACACAGAGAATTATTTGAACAACCTAATTTTTTCTTCCCAGACGGCACGAGCTGGGCGCAGCGGACCAGAACTCCGGCGGGAGAGCTTACGGAGGGCTGGAGACAAACACGGAGTTTAATTGGAAAAGAGGCTCGCCGACCCCCCGTGTCACGCAGAGGCTCACCCGGCGTGTGCCCAGCCTGAGGCCTGCAGCACTCGCTCAGCTGGGACAGGCCTCCCTGCCAGCCGAGGCCGCCCGGTCCCGGACTCCCGCGGGCGGACGCCGCCGCCGTTTCTGGGGCTCGTTTGTTTGTCTGGGGGACGCGGAGAGAGTCTTTGCTGCAGATCGTGCTACCAGACAAGACGAATGATCGTCCGAAGACAGTCAGCGAAATTCAAATATATGGGTAGAGAAAGGGTATTAATATCCTTTCTTCGGTAATCAGTACTTTTTGTTTGACAAAGGAATTGCCCACTGTTCATGGTTTATGCAAATGGCGCCGGCTGTAGCCGTGCCCGTCCGTGCTCGTGCACACCGCGGCCGCCCGTCTCGGGCTCGTCCTCACGTAAACACGGCGGTTTCATCCGTATACAGCACCGCGTTCTTACAAACATACATTATAATTGTATGCAATGCAAATTACATTGGAATAAATTATTTCTCGCTAAAAAGGCAAAGTCAGCAAATCCGCGGGAAGCGGGGAGTAGAGAGTCCCCACCATGGCGGCTGTTCCGTCGCAGGGCAGGGGGTGGACGCCGCCCGGGTGGCGCTGGCGTGGACGCTCTGGGCCGGTGGGGCCCGGCCGAGGTAACCTGTGACGACGTGGGGACCAGGCTGGTCCCTGGCGGCCGCAGCAGGGCGGGCGCAGACGCCGGCGGTTCCGCGGAGCCCGCAGCATGGAGGGAAAGGGCCATGCGCCCGCAGAGCCACCGACACCGACCCTGATATGCGCGTGTCCACCCGGCGCCCAGACCGAGCACCCGCTGCGAGCCAGCCATGCCTGTCACTGCAGACGGAGCGGAGCCTGGTGGGCGAGGTCCGTGCCCTCGGGCGTGTGGCCTGGGCCCCGGATAGATCAGCCGACCAGTGAGTACAACGATCGTGAGCATGACAACCAGTGAGCACGCCAACCAGCGAGCACAACGGCCAGTGAGCACCTGGTCCAGGTAGCAGCGAAGGCGTGCTCCCATCAGAGACTGGGGAGGAATCGCGGCTCTGAAGAGGGGACCTCTAAGGGGCAGCTCAGAGGGGGAGACGCAGCCTGACACGTGACCGCTGGGGGGAAGTGCCCAAGCCCCGCAAACACAAAGACCCGCGGTCTGAGGGAGGCCGGCGTGAGGGCGGTGGCCGAGAGGCCGGTGGGGCGGGCGGTGGGGCCAACCCAGGGGCCACAGCTCGGGGTCTGGGGACGCCCTCGTGTGGGGAGCGGCTCAGTGCTCACACAGGCCCTGGCACGCCGGAATCGTCACCGCGTGACCAGGGCTGCAGGTGGGAGGGGCGCCCAGCTGCGAGGCCATCGCTGACCGCAGGACGAGAGATGAGGAGGCTGACAGGGGCCTCGGCGGTGGACCACGCATGTGCGGACAACTGGGGACGTCGAGAGCCACCCACCAAGGACAAGATGTGCCGATGCACCAAAGCTGGAGGCGAGGGGGGGAAGGAAGGAAGGACGAGGCCACCTTTGATGTCACCAGTCGGAGGAGGATGGGGCCCCTTTGCTGAGACGGGAACAGCGGGCCTGGGGGCGGGCTGCAGGACTGCTCAGGGTGGGGGTCCTGGCAGTCCCTGGGTGCTCAGGCGTGGCCCCGGAGAAGCGGCCAGGGGCCCAGACATGGGATGGGGAGCCTTATGAACCGAGAACCGGGAGCCCCGTCTGGAGCAGGGGCAGGAGCGGGCCCACACCAAAGCCCACGGCACTCGATGGCGCTGTCTGAACTGCAGGGAGCTCCGTGTCCGCTTCCCACAGCGGAGCGAGTCCAGCGCGGTGGCTGGGAGCGGCCGCCGTGTCCGCTCACCACGGTCAGCCGAGCTGTCTCTCCGGCTCCAGCAACAGAAGGGCCACGTACGTGGCGGTGCAGCCACGTAAAATCTGGGCTATGAAACGCGCCTGCACAAATGCATTTATTTCCCCAAAATACATGCTCTGTATGCTGATAAATAAAGAGAAAACGGTATAGAACAGATTGGAAAATATGTTCCTGTTTTTATTAAAAGAAAAATAAAAGATGTATAGCCAGAGCCCTGGCTTCTAACAGCTGGCAAACTGCAGCCTCTGGGCCCAACCCAGCCTGCCGCCTGTTTTTGTAAATAAAGTTTTATTGGCACACAGGCACACCCACTCATTTACATATCGCCTGCGGCTCCTCCCAGCTGAGTTGGGAAACTGTGACCAGCACTGACACTGTGACAGCAAAGCCTGAACACTTCCCCCCGACCCCCGGCCCTTTACAGGACAGCTCGCCGGCCCCTGTCCCAGTACACGCAGGAGGCCGGGGCCTGGGAGGGCTGAAACCTCAGCCGTCGGGAGCAGGTGGCGGCTGCTGGGCGCCGGGCCCGTGTGGGCGCCTGGCAAGAATCTGCCCTGTTGCCCTCCCAGGAGCCCCACGCGGTCGGTCGGTGGGTGACGTCATCAGCCTTGCTTCACAGAAGAAGAGGCTGAGGTTCAGGGGAACTGATAAGAACTAAATGAAAACTATGCCATGTGTGATTCACACAACGCGGCGGGACCACAGCAGGAAATGATGAGATGCTTCCTCCTGTCCCGTCAACGCTGAATTTAGCTTTGACCCGCTGAGTCGCTCGGGGCATGTTTGCTGACAGCCCACGCGGCATGCCGGGCGCCCCGTTAGAATCGTGGTGACGACTGAGGGAGTGAACCCCAACACGGACTCAGCAAACGGCGGCGCCGGAGAAGGAGGAAGAAAAAGCCGACAGCACAGAAAGACAGACGGACAGACAAGCCCGCATCGGCGTCGAGGCGATCAGCGGCCTGTTTGCAGCCATCGGGGGAGCTACGTACGGGGCAGAGGAGTGTCTCGGCACAGGGACCCCAGTACTTGGGCCGACAGCACCCAGCGGCTGCATGCGGCCCACTCCATGGCTACAGGGTGTACGGTCACAGCCTGGGAGCTGACAGGACGGCCTTGACTTTCTGATGCCCGCCAAGGGCACCGCCCCCTCCGGCCTGAGGAAACACTGTAATGGCAATGACGGCGTCATAGTCAGAAGCGCTGCTATCCAGCATCCGCCCACGAGCCTAAACATGTGACCGCACTTCGCCAAGCCAGCGGCGTGCAAGATCGGAGGCCAGGGGCCGGCGGGCTGGGGGACGGGGGCGACACTCCAGGAAAACTCTGTGTGGTGCTGAGACCAGCTACGAGCTGGAACACAGCCGTCCACGCTGCAGGACGGAGCTGGGGGAGCACGGCAAACACCGCCCCCACAGCGGCTTGTGGGGAGCGTGAGGCTTCGAAGGAGGGTCCAAACACGACACGCGAGCAGCAGAGGGGAGTTATGTCCCCCCCACCCCACCCCCCAAAAAAAACCCAACCCAAAACTGCTCGGGAAATTTTAGCTCCCATCTGCTTTTCACTCTCAAGGAAATCATAGAAAACAGACCCTGTAGAATAAGAGGAAATAATACAGCAATTTGCTAAGGGGAAGAAAAGAGAGAGAGAGAGAGAGAGAGAGGAAGCTGGTAGAGTTAAGGAATTAACTCAAGGAAAGAAAGAAAGCTTCGCAGAATTAACACATTAGCGAGCTGAGCTGACAACACAGGAAATGTCAACACCTCGTTGAGCCAAACAAACCGAAAGGAAAGAGGGGAAAAGAGAAAACGAATTAGAAGTTGCTTTTACGGCGGTGGGTGCGGGCCTGCCAATGGCGGCGGTGGAAGAAAAGCACACACTCGGGAAGCCCCGAGAAGAGCAGGGGCCAGCAACACACCACCAGTGGCCGCCGCGGGGACCGCCCCGCCCGCCCCGCCTTCCCGCAGGGCAGGCGCTTTGTCTGCGGGCCACAGACGGGGACACCGAGGCCCAGCGAGGCGGCAAATCCTCAGACAGGTGAGCGGCTCGCCCGAGGGGCCTGCAGAGCAGAGCTGGAATCGACACGCAGACGGAGACAGAAGCTAAAAAATACAAGATGGAGAGGCTCGTTTTTTACCAAAGGGGAAAAAAAAAATAGAAATAAAGGCACATCCGGACACCCTGATGCCCTCTGGTCCCACCCGAGGGGCAGGGATCCCAGCCAAGTGCGAAGAGATAGAAAGTACGCTAGCGACTCGCTCCCGACCTCGGCACCGGACGCCAGAACCCGGGGAATGAAGTCTGCAGGTCTGGTGACAACGGCTGTCACCAGGGGCCGTGCTTCCAGGCCAGCGGACACGACGACGCTCTGCCGTAAAGCTGACCGCGGGAATGAAGTCCTTGACCTTTCATGGGGGAAACAGAAAGGTCTGCGTGAGCGTTCAGACCACGAAGAATGAGTTTAAAAAATAAAAATAAATAGAAATAAAAGCACGTGAGTCAGAGAAGAACCAGGGGACAGGAACGGAGGCTGACAATGGCCCCGCGAGCCCCCAGCCGCCCCGCCCCGCTCAGCGCCCCGCCTGGAGAACGCGGGGCTCCAGCCGCTAATGACGGCGGGACGGGGGGACTCCCACGGAAGCCAAGACCGAGGAGGGTGAGTCGTCTCCGCTTTTATTTAGCTGCATTCTGGAAACTGCCAGCAGTGTGGAAATATAAGACGGGGAAGAAATATCGCATACACGTAGCAAAGGAGCAGGCAACGGTGTCCGTATTTGTGGGTCTGAGAGATTCCACGGCAAATGCTCAGTGGGCAGAGTCCGTGTTATATGATTCAATTATATGTGTGCATATATATATATATATATATATATATATATATATATATTTATTTATATAATCTTAAATCCCCTAGCTTCCTCCCTCAATGGCAACGATATCCAGCTAAAAAGCATAATGTGCGATGATGACATTTACAGGAACCGCTTGAAATAACTCCGCAGAGAGAAGCACATGACCTGTGCGAAAAAATATTTACCCTCCGATAGAAAGATGCAGGAATGACGGAGCGCGTCGTTGGACAAGCCGCGCTCTGAGACGGGTCAGCACGCTATTGGTGCTCCACCCCTGAACGTTACTCTACAGCTGCGATGTCATTAACCAAAATCCCGACGCGGTTTTATTTGCAACGTGACAGCGTGACTCTGAAATCCATCGGCAAGGAGAGTAGATGAGAAACACCTGCGGTAAAAGCATGATGAGGGAGAAGGCGCGTCCTGCAGAAGAAGACACGGCATAAAGGAGCAGGAAAAATCTGTCCCCGAGTCCCCAACTGGGGGGGGGGGATCAGTGGGACCCAATAAAAAGGAAGGAAAACACCCCAATACCTAAGTATTCCATGGACTCTAATGTCAAAATTTCGGATATATAGGAAAGAAACAACATATTCAATCTATAAATTCAGATAAAAGAAAGGCTTAAACCACACCTCGGACCTTACACCAATATCGTTTGTAAATGAATGAAAACTTAAGAACTGGACAATAAAATCATAAAAATAAACAGAAGAAAATCTAAATGTTCATATCGTCCTTCTCTCCTTCAGTTGTTCCCCATAGCACTCACCAGCTTCTGAAATACATCCATTTTTAAAATAATTCTGCTTGCCGTCTGTCTTTTCACACCAAAACACGAGCTCCAGGAATGCAGGATTCTTATCTGTTTATTCCCAGTGCCTTGGAAAGCGCTCAGTACACAGCAGCTAAGCAACAAAACACTCGTTGAACAAATGAATGAACAAATGATAGCAGGTTGGAAAAAGTTTGCCTTAGCATAAAGTCAAAGAGAAGAGTAACATGGAAGAAAAGTTATAAAACATATAAATTATGAGGGGAATTGAATTTTTTTTCTCTACAACGAAAAAGGCAAATAAAAGTTCAAGATAGATTGGGAAAATGTGTTGTCTGCAGCTGTGTTGTCAAAGCCACACTTAAATAACTGAAAAATGAGCAAAGGTAGTGTCCAAAAGAAAAAATGTCGATGGCCAGTAGACACTTAACATGCGTATCACGGATAACAGAAGGCACGCGTCCCTCCTGTCCTGTGGGTGGCCAGGTCCGGTCCCACACCATCTGTGTCCACAGTGTAAGGGGACGGGGACCTTTGCACGAGTGAGCAGGCGTGAACTTGAGTGCCGTCTGCCCGGTAAGCAATGGAAGCCACATGTTCCCAAGTGTGTGTGGGGGTCTCGTGTGTGTGTGCACGCACGCGCGTGTGTACATGTGTGCGTGGGTGCGTGTGTCTGTGTGAGTGCACACGTGTTTATGCATGCATGCATGTGTCTCTGTGTGTGCATGTGTATGTGTGTGCATGCATGCATGTCTGTGTGTGTGTGCGTATGCGTGTCTGTGTGTGCATGTGTGTATGTGTCTGTGTGTGTGCGTGCATGTGTGTCTGCGTGTGTGCACACACAACAGTCAGTCATTCTCGCCGTTGTCCCCAGGCCAGCAGCCTTGGCTTTCCTAGTAACTTGTCCAAAACGCAAACCCTCAGATGTCACCCCAAACCTACTGAATCGTAAACTCCATGTGCGGGACTCAGAAACCGGGGTTTCCCCAAGCCCCCGAGACAGTCTAATGCCGCCGGCGCTGAGAGCCACTGGCAAAGCTGGAGAGACAGACGCTGGAAGCACACGCTGTCTCGGGCGCAGTCCTGTGGGGAGCCCCCTTTTCTCCGCGGCGGGCTCTGTCTCCGACGGGCACGCGCTGTGTCTGAAACTCGAAGAAGGAGCGTTTTTCCCACAGAGAGAGAAAGGGGGGCAGCGTGCCGGGCCAGCCGGAAAACGGACGAGAAGCCGGGGCGGGCCTTGGCGCTCAGCAAGAAGACCCAACAAATTCCTAATGAAGGCGTTTTTTAAACATTCAGTATAACTGGAAATAAAACAAATCTGCGTTACAACCTGCCAACTTTTCCACTCACCAAATAGCTAGATATTCGAGGGCATGCTTTTTTTCAATAATAATAAGAAATAAATGGAAAGCATCCTGAATATTCTTCAATGTAAAATTGATTAAAAGAATTATGTCCTACACTCTGTTGCGAGATGATTATCTCATTAAAAAGAATGGCACGGATGTAGATAGACTGATACAGGAATATACTAATCCATTATCAAGAAAAAATATAGCTGTTGCTATTCAACACTTAATATGCGTTAGGCCGTATTCCGAGAACGTTGTGAAAAATAATCCACTCATTCCTAACGGCCGTGGGAAGAAGCGACCGCTTCCCAGAGGGAACGCAGTCGGAGAGTTCGAATAACAAGCCCACGGCTGCCAAGCGCTGAGCTGGGGACAGGCTGTGACGGATCCTGCCGTCTGTCCCCGGCGTCCACCGCGGCAGTCGCCGCACACGGGACATCATTTCATCGCCGGGAGGCTTCGGCTCAGACTGAGAGGAGCCTGAAGGATCAGTCCGCACGGTGTCTGCACGGGGCCTCTGCATCCCGCTGACCTGCCAGTCACCGGCACTGGCTCAGAACTGAAAGGGCAAGGCAGGGCGGTCATCACACGGGATGGAAAGCAGCGGTGATATCGCCACTTGCACAGAAGTAGGGTTAAAATAAATTGGGGTTCAGGGTCGCCAAGTCTGCCAGAACTTGAGGAGCATAAACCAGGACAGGGAAGAAGGAGAGAGAAGTGAGACCATGTCTGGTGCCAGCCCCCCTCCGAAGGCACTTACCCACGGAGTGTCACAGCGCTGGGGAGACACCAGCCAGACGTGACGGCCTGCCAAGGGGACGCATGCTGGAAATTCCACGGGCTCCAAGCTGGGACACCCAGAGGGCGTGACCCGGGAGACAAAGAAGGCAGACTGGCCTCACCACACTGGGACCCAGCCTCAGGCCCGCTTCCTCCGTGGTGGCCGGGCCGCCCTGTCCCCTGCTGCCAGCCACGGGAAGGGCCACACCACGCCGAAAGCAACAGCAGCACCCCAGGCGACACGACACCCACAGCGTCCAACATCCAACCGAAGTTGCCAGGCGTTTCAAAGAGCAGGCTCAGTGGGAAAGGTGACAGACAGTCAAGAGAAGCCCACCGTGATCCAGTTATTGGAGCTATGAGACCCAGACGTCAACGTCTGGCTAAAGTGCTCAGTGAAACAGGTCATTTCCTGCGACTAAAATGAAAGATGAATTAAATAAAAATTCTAGAACCGAAATGGTAATAACTCAAACTAAGAACCCGGCAGATTGGACAAAGGCCAAGAGAGCTGGGAGATGCGTGGATAGGGATGTTCGTAGCGATGCACCAGAGTAATTTTCAAAAAGCTAAAGATACAGAAAGTGAGATATGAAAGCCCGGGGGAAAGCTGATCATGTAGGGAGTTCGAGTCCCGGGACCAGATCAATATTTAAGGCCATGATAGCTCAGAAAGTTGTGACACCGGTGCGTGACATCGAGCTGGGGATGCAGGAGCTGATGCCTTCCCAGGAAAGGGACATGTGAAGAAGTTACAGGTGAGTGCCTCGTGTACACATCGCTATGAGGAAAGAAGCTAAAATCTTTCAAAGCGTCCGGGGGTGGGAGAGGGGGGCGGAACGGAGGCCTGTCTTCAAAGGCAGATGGACAGCGGACTTTTCGACAGAATAGTGGGAACTAGTATACAGTGGAACTGCATCTTTGAAGCAGAGGAGGGAGAAAAAAAATAACCACTAACCTAAAATCCTCTCCTCAGAGAAAACATCTTTCACCAATGAAGGCGAAATAAAATACATTCCCAAATAGACAAAAGGTAAGAGAATTCATTTCCAGCAGACCTATGCCAAGGAAATAATACAAGGAATTATGTAGGAAGCAGACAAGTGACCCCAGACAGAAGCAGAACAGGCAGAAAGGAATAAAGAACGTCTAAATATGAGAATAAATTTAATAAAGGATTGACTGGATAAAAGAAGTATACTGTCTCATACTGTATAAAACACATGCAGAATTAAAATACTAGATGACAGCAACACAGAAGGCTGGAGGGGGAGAGGTTAAAATGATCCGCACCACTAGCATTATTTGTGAACGTGCTAATATGAGATATTAGGTAGTATCAATTTAATGTTTTAATCCTTACGGAATTCCTAAAGGAATATCTACAAACTAATAGAGTAGGGAAATGGGATAATTCTTTAAATGTTGAACTAATGAGAAAGAAAGGAAACACGGTGCAGGGAAGGAAAGGAACATAAAACAGTGGGAAAATAAAAAACAAATTGTTAGATAAAAGTTTCAATGCATCGGTATTAAATTAAATACAGCATAAACGTGCCAACTTAAATAATCAGACTGAATTAAAATAAAAAACTATATGCTGATCTTATAAGAGACACGCCTTAAATATAAGAACAAATAACGATTGACAGTAAAGGGTTGGAAAAAGTTGCAGCTTATTAACACTAAACTAAAAAAAGTTGACAGCGCTAGACTAATATAAAGCAAAACGAGACACATAACTAAAGATAAAGAACATTTCACACTGATAAGTTGCTCAATCTTCCTGGAAGATATTAACATTCTAAATCTATTTTCAACTAGTAGCACAACAACAAATATCTATAGCAAAAAAATAACATAACTAAAAGAAATAATAAGCAAATGCACAAACACAATAACTTTAACAAATTCTTTTAGTAATGTCCCATAACTGGTAAAATAAGCAAAGCAAAATCCAGAAATAATTCTTTTAAAATCTTAACATGACTAACAGTATTTACCTAATTGAAATGTATAGAATGCTACACTGACAGAACACACAACATTTTCAAGTGTATCTGGATGTTTATTAAAATCTGTCACTTCTGGATCATGACATAAGTACAAACAAATATTTCAGAGTATATTATTTGACGACATTAGCATTCAGCAACAAATCAATAATAAAAGAAAAAGTAGGAAATTCACAATGTTTGAAAACTAAGAAATGCAAATGTTAAATACCAGAGGTGAGAGATTTCCATATTAATATGGAAACCAAAAAATATTTCCCTCTGAATATTAATAATAATACAATTGGCAGAAAGGGGCTAAAGCTGTAATTGGAGGGAAATTTATAGCCTTAAATGCACATGCTAGGAGAGAAGAAAAGCTGAAAACGATTTCTAATAATCTAATTCAAAAAATTAATAAAAGAGCCAAGTAAACCAAAAAGGAGAAGAAAAGGAACAATAAATACAAGGGCAAATTTATATGAAAACAGAAAAAAATTAAAGAAATAGAAATTGATTCTTTGAAAAGACATACAGAATGGATAAATGCCTAGCAAGATGGTCAAGAAAAGAGAAACAGCATAAATTACAGTATCAAGGAGTAAAATGGACGAGCATCATTACCAATCCTACAGATTTTAAAAGGTGGTGGAAAAATATTACGAACAACGTTATGCCAAGACAGTAGACAATTCAGGTGAATGGAAAAATTCCTCGAACACCACAGTTTAGAAACCAGTCCAAGAGGAAATGGGAAATCTGAACAGTTCTACAGCAAATAGGAAAATTAAATATAAACAAAAACTTCCAAACACAGGAATCTCCAGGCCCTTCAAAGTTCGTCGGCGAATTCTCCCAAATGCTTAAGTTTTAATTGACACCAGTCGCACTCAAACCCTTCCGGACAAGAAAGAAGGACTTTCTCCCACCGTGTCCCTCGAGGCCAGTGTCACCTCGAACACTGCAGCGGACGCTCCAACACACGCGGGCACAAAACTCCTAGGTCAAAGCCACCGAATGGCTTCAGGAGACGAATGTGGCGAGGCGTCTCCACCAGCGTCACCCGCCGTGCGAGCAGAACCGAAGAGAGAAACACCGCACCAAACGGATGAATGAGAATCGTCTGATGACCTGCGACCTTCCTCCGTGACCACCTGTAAGCAAATGATCAGGGCAACGAAATGTCCTTTGTCTGATAAAGGACAACTTCAAAGACCTAAGGCCATGATCAGAATTAAACATGAAATGTTTTGAAAGGTCTGCCTCTGAAATAAAGAACAAGAGGCGAAAATGAAATCGGAGGATTAGGGGAAAAAAAAAAAAGAAATAAAACTGTCATCCTTCACCGCTCACAGACAGCCACTTCCGTCGTGGCACACGTGGCATGATGTTGCCGTGGCGGGGAGCGAGCTTTTCAGGAAACGATTCTGTGTCATTTGGACATCCCATCACTCCCACACACACACAATCTAGAAGCATGTGTAGTCAAATCACTAGGAACAAAAGTGGATTTGGAAATTAAAAAATAATAAGCTATTGTATTTCTATACGCCAGTAACTGATGATTAGGACATGAAGGATGTTTAAACTTATCGTTGGCGGTATCCACAATTACACAGGACTGACTCTGACACAAGACACGCAAGTCCTCGACACGAGAAAACCAGGAGGCATTACTGAGATCAATTAAATGCCACTCTAATAAAAAAATACACCACGTCCACGAATTAAAAGGTCAGTTAAGTAAATAAAGAGGCAACTGTCCCACAACGCGGGCTGCAGGTCTGCGGTAATTCCCATCAACATCCAACGAGTTGCTTCTGTGAAAATTGACTTGATGACTCTAAAATACACCTGGAAACCCGGAGGGCAGGACGGGACGGACAGACGGCGAAGCAGGACGGCAAGGACAGCCCGGTGTGGCCGGCGTGACACGATGCTGCCAGGGGCGCAGGCGACGGTGACGACGCGCTCTGGGCTTCGCAGGTTTGCGAGCCTCTTTGTCCTGGGGCGGGAGGCAGGGTGTTTGTCACCTGCAGCCGAGACCCCAGGCCGTTGGACACTCCCAGGACCCCCCCCCCCGCCGCCTAGGCCCACGACTTGGGTGACGCCTCCTGCGCCCGTCCAGCTCGCATCACAAAGGGGTCCAGGACATGGAGCACACGCGGGGGGCAGGCCTACCACAAGCACGCGGTGTGTCCTCGAAGTCTCACATTGATTTCTGAGAAAGGAAAGAAACCCACACAGACTTGCCCGCGCACTCCGTAACGTTTTGTCCTGACAGGACACACGCGGCCGACCCTCGCAGGGACACACCGGGGGATGCTGATGCCCAGGCCCCCCGCCGCACGGCGTCTTCCGGGACCACGCGGCCCCGTGTGGAGGGACAGGCCTGGGAAGGGTCGCAGAGGCCAGCCCCACGGGGGTCAGGTGGAGGGTGACACACGGAGTGCCGAGGTGGCTGGCCGGGAAGGTCCCCGGTCCCCACGCACCTGCAGGGCGGACAGACGCCGGCACCAGTGCGTGCCGCCTCTAACGTGAGCTCGCACGTCCCTGCTTGTCCACCTGGGACGCGGCACGGGCTGTGCCGTCGCTAACGTCTGCCGCCCAAACGGCCAGCGGCTCCCGCCTCCTGAGGGACTCTCCTCCCAGCAGAGACGGGCGTCGAAGCCCGGCACACGCTGCACCCCTCACAGTCGACGCCTGCACCCCTCACAGTCGACGCCTGCACCCACACGCGTCAGCAGGAGCCCGCGCCGTGTGGGGTCCCCTGGGACGCCCCGGGCACGGTCCCCTGACTCCATGCGCCCCCCCCCCCGCAGGGAGCCCCTCGCCCGCCACACGTGGATGTGGACGCCGGGGCGGCCGGCGGCGGCTGCCCCTGCAGGGTGCCCCACGAGGGGCCGGCATCCGCGGAGACGCGCTTCCCCTCACGCCGCCCGGAGCAGCCCGTCACGGCCGAGTCACGTGGCCGCCACTGCCGGCCAGGCTCGAGCCTCTGAAATTACAGCGTGTTTTGTTCTTTGTTCCTCTTTTGATAACTTAATATAATCGGGAATCTGATCTGAACTATTAAAGGAAGGGAAATTAATTTAAAATCCGACTCCGGTGACCTTTACAACCACGCGCGGTGGCTCTGAGGCAGCCGCCGGCCTGACGTCTGGATGGCACGGGGGGGACCCGGGGACGCGGCTGGCGGCCTGGGGGACCCCTGCGGGGCTTCACTCAGTCCCGGCGGCCCCTTCGGGCAGGTGCAGCGGGGGCCGGGGACCATGGGGAGACAGAGCTGAGAAAGCGGCCCCCAGCCCCCGGGGACGCCAGGATGGACGCTGGGCCGGGTCGGACCAGCCCGCGGGCCTGCGCCTCTGCCCTAGGCCACCAACGCCGACCCCGCCCCGCCGTGGGCTTCCCGGTCCCCTGACGTCACAGCCAGCTCCGCGTCCCGGGCTCGCATCAGACGAGTGACATTACAGGTGTGAAAACTAAATGTCGACGTTTTCTCACTCTCGCAGAGAGAGCGCCGAGGCAGAAACGACGGATTCCTCAGACTCGAGTCCTCGCTTTCCAGAAGCTCTTCCCAGAATTCTGAGGGTCCCCCCGGCGCGCCCACCTCTGCACGTCACGATTCCACGTCCCGGCCGAAAGGCAGAGAGTTAGGGCGAATGCTGCAGGAAGACAAGTGACTGACACCTCCCGCCCCGACTCCGAGCCTGAGTGTTTCCAGCCCACGGCGGCCCTGCGAGGTGGGTGCGATGCTCTCAGCGCTGTGGAGATGACGAGCCAGGAGCAGAGACGCTCGGCCGGGGACACACAGGCCGGGAGGGCCAGTTCCCCATCCTGCCCTCGGGCCACTGGGCTCTGGGCTCCGCTGATGGCCACACCTACTGTGCGCCCGGCCCTGGGCCCTTCTGCAGGCCCTGTGCAGCGGGCGGCACGTTCTGGACAGGACACCTGCAACCCACGGACGTGCGCGACCTTGCTCACTAAGCTGACACACGACGTGCGTTGAGCCTTTCTTTGCCACACGGCAGACCCCTGGGAGAGCTGACATCAAGGACACGCCGCTGTGTGCTCGACACGCGCAGAAACCCATTCAGTCCTGACGGCGGTTTCACGCCGCACGTGCCATTCTCGTCCCATTCTGCAGATGATAAAATGAAGGCACAGAGAGTTGACGTGGATTTTCTCGAAGTTCCCAGCCAGGCGGGGGCAGAAAGGCCGGTTCGAACCCAGGCAGCCGGGATCCGGGCTCAGGACGAAGGGAGGCGTCGTGACGGCGCCAGGCCTCACGAGAAGGGACACGGGGTGCAGGGCAGGTAGGAGACTGGCCCGTGGCCACACGGCCCGCGGGCGTGAGAGCTGGGATTTGAACCAGGTTTTGAAAAGCGACACGAGTATCCGTCGGTCACCAGACAGTTATGACGCGGTATCGACGGCACAGCGGACACGTCCCAGCAGAGCGAAGCCGAGGACGGCACGTCCCTCGCGCTCCAAACGCACGGCACGGCTATGGCTGTCACATGACGCGCGTCCGTCCATGTCCCCTCCAGGCTCCAGCTCGCCTCGGCCCTCCACTGCCCCAGCCTCTGTCCCAGGCTACCTCGCCTCACCCGTCCCCAGCTGGAGCGCGGCGAGGGCTCCCTCTCCGTCCGTCCTGCCAGGGCGAGGCCACCGCCGCCGTCGAGAAGCCACCCACCGCGGCCAGGGCGCCTTCGCTGACTCGCTGGTGGGACACCGCACAGCTCCGCCAGACTCCGGCTGAGTCGCGGGCCCCGGGGTCCCCCCAGCACCTGTGACCGGGCAGGGGGCAGACGGCAGCACACGTGTGCACGCACGGACACGTGTGCTTCCACAGTGCTGCCCAGGGCGTCCTCCCCGCGCTGACAGACTCTGTTTGCACACTCGGCACGAAGGCACGGCCTTGACTTCCACGGGAAATGTGTCTTCTCTCTCTCCCCGTCTCAGCCTAGCTTCTGTTTCCCCCTTTTCAGCAGAGACACAGGGAAGAAAATGTTTCACCCTCCTCTCTGAGACAAACAGCCGTGTGAGTGAGGCGCCGAGAGAAAGCCTCGACTTTGGGGGTTGGCTGGGCGGGGCGGGGGCTGGGGGGGCCGAGGGACGGACGCCCACTGAAGGGGGCGGCCTTCGCAGGCCAGCCAGCCCACCGGCCCCCTGGAGGAGGCGGGCCCCAAGGTGCCAGGTGTTCCGGTCTTTCCAAGAGAAGCTGGGAATCTGGAATTTTGCGTGTGAGATCTCCCAATTCAACACTGGAAAACAAATTTATTTTTTAAATCCTCAGTCCAGTCTGAGCAAAGCACAGCTACAAGCAAAATGTAACCTGAGGCTTCCTGACCTCTGACCTAGGACACAAAGGCCACCCCCAATTCCAGACAGCTGCATCCCTCCTGTCCCCCGCAGGCTGCCCTGCACCCCACACCCAGGCCATCGGGCACGTTCCCCCACCTCTCCACTCAAGTGCCTCAGGGAAGGAAGCCCCTGGCGGAGTTCCTGACCACCCCCCAGGGCTTCCTTAGCCCCCTGAGCGTGACGTCGTGAGCCCAGTTGTCACATTATTTGCATTAATTTCTGTCGCTCTGAACAGTATGTGACCTGCGTAAAGACGAGAATCGTGCCTTTTTCATCTGTGTGACTCCAATGCTGATGACGCAGCTCGTTACAGACAGGACTTGCACGAGTATTGTCGATGGACGGAGAATGGATGATGGATGAATGGATGGATGATGGATGGATGGATGGATGGACAGACAGATGGATGGATAGATTAGTGGATTGTGTGACCCCTTCCCAGAAGGACTTGTGAGAGCCTCCTGGGCTGGACAAGTGTCATGAGTGACACGTCACACGCTGTGCTGCTCACTGGGCTTTGAAGGAGCCAGGGGGGTTGGTCCCAGCCTGGTGGGGGGACAGGTGTCCACACCCCGTGCCAGCCCGAGCAGCAGCAGCCCTCGCCAGGACTCCACTTGTACAGAATGGCTTCCTCTTGGGGCGCCATTCTCCCAGGGGGACCTGTGTGTGCCGTTTCCTCGGGGACCGGGCCGCCCCACACGGATCTGCTCTGTGGGCCCGGCATATGTCAACACGGTGTTTTGCTGAAGAAACTCATAAACAGGATTGCCGGCTGCCACACGACGCGCACTCTATAATACCGTCGGCCTAATTGTTTCCAGAAGCGAACAATTAAGCAGTTTATGGGTAAACTCTATCTGTAATTGCGGGGCCCCCGCACAGCTGCTTGCTGAGCCGGGCGCCGGGGGACTGCCTGGCGCGGGCGCCGACGTGCAGAGCGCGTCGGCGGTGAGGCCCCTCGGTGCCTCGGCGCAGACCTGTCGGGGAGCGAGCGACATTACAGAGCAGTTTGGGGGACGGACACTGGCTTCCTCATGCAACGTGCCATCTGCAGCCGGGGGCTCAGCGGAGACAGTGACGAGGGGGCCGGGTCCACACGGCCGGGGACGAAAGGCAGTGCCGCCTGGGAGACAAAGAGGGACGAGGGTGAGCTTAGCATCAGGCCGTCTCGAGGGGAGGGGGTTGATGGATGGATCGCCGGCAGCTTTGGAAGAAGGCGAAGAAAAGCCACCCCCGAGGGCACTGCTGGCTCAGCGACCAGGCACCTCAGAAACGCCTGGCCGTTCTCCCAAGGACACACGCCCGCACCTCGCAAGCATCTCCATTCTACATCCCCGGTCACTGATGACAGCCCCCGACTGGCCCAGCCGCTGGCCACGTGTGAACGCGCAGTGTGTCCGGAGCTGGCCGGGCCAGCTCGAGAGGAAGCCAGTGCCCTGCTCTGACGACTGGTGACCGTGCCCCTCGGAGTCCTTCCTGCAACTCTCTTTTGGGGACAAACTTACTCATGGAGCCGTGGAGCTGGGTGGCCACCCGTGTCCCACCCCCGGTGTGCAAGCTCCCCAGCAGCCCCGGGCTCAGCCTGAGGATGCAGAAGAAAGACAAGGGAGCAGACGCCCTGGAGCGGATTGAAACCCGCCGACCGCAGGGACGCCGAGGGAGAGGCGTTTTTAAAACGACGCAGGGACTCCCTCCCGCCCATCCCCACCATCACCGCCCAGGGTGGCAGCGCCAGCCCGTCCTCACCCCACCTGCCACACGCCGTCTGCTCCTCATTCCCGCGAACACCGCCACTGTGTGTGAGTGAGCCACACGGCAGGGTGGTGACCCGCTTCCTGTCTGGCCCCGCCCACTCCCCGCCTGGCCGTTTGTCCCCATTCAGATGCTTTTCAGTGCCGTAACGGACACGATGCCCGTTTAGCGCAGTGTGAAGTGGGGACAAAGTGCGGGTCTGCCAGTTGGGGGCTTGGACTCCTGACGGGGGCCCCGAGCGCTTCGCTGTCACCCATACATCATCCCTCGTCATTGCTGTGTCACCCCAGCACGCACAGAGCTCCGTGCCTGACTCGTGTGACGCTCGGTGACCCTCTGAGAGTCAGATGACAAGGGTCCTCAGCTCAGTCTCCGCCACCTGCTGCATCGTCCCAGTGCTGGCCACAGCGAAAAGAGGCTGTCCTTATGGGGAGCATGGACATGTGAGTGAGGCCACACGTGCACGCTCAAGCTCACGCACCCACCCGCATCCGCACGCTGTCACCAGGACAGCCCTCTCCGAGGTGGACAAAGGGGTCATGGCCATCGGCCATTCCCACCCGGACACTGCCCACGGCCTGTCCACGGCCTGCCCTGCAAAGTCATGGTCCCGGCACGAGCAGATTTGGACCACGCAGGTCATCAGCCCCTCACGTGCCCCTGGGCCCCCCGTCAGCAGCACCCCGCATGCGCCGGGACGCCCTGCGAGCCGGCACCCCCTCCTCCCGCCTGCCCCGTCCCCTGATCTCAAACATCTCGACAGCGTAAATGAAATAATGAGCGCGCCTCATTCCGATGCCGCGGAGGGAGCGGTGTTATTGCCAAGGCGGCGGAGAGAGCTAATTGAATCCACTGAAAAGAGAGGAGGAAGGGGAAGGGGGGAGGAGGGTGAGGGAGCACAAGGGAACGGAGACGGGAGGCCAGGGCTGTGCATGCACACGCACACCCACACGCGCGCACACACACACACACACACACGCACACGCACACAAGTGGCCAGTGAGCAGGACCCTGAGCATTCACAGGGGAGGTGCTGTGGCCGTGCACAGCGCCCCAGACGGCAACCCCGCCCTGGGCTGGGCGCTCAGGGACAGAACGTCCGGTCTCAGCAGGTGCGCGGCGGCTACGACGCAGCTGTGTGTGACGTTCGCGGTGTGTCTCCTGTGGAAGACGGACGTCTGCACAACCACACGCCCTTCCCGTGAATCCAGGCGGGGTCACCGTCTGGTGAGCGGCCTCCAAGGCCAGCGCACTGAAGACCGCGCAGGCCACGAGGACAGGCCACGGGGACAGCCCACAGGGACAGCCCACGGGAGGTGTTCTGCCCAAGCGCCCCAGACAAGCGTAGCCTCTGCTTCACGCTGGCCCAGGCCCCAGACCCAGGACTGGAGGGGCCTCCAGAGGCCCAGCACCAGGCCGTGTGGGCTTCCCCGAGAGGCCCTGGGCGCTGTGACCACCCCGCCACGCCGTGCCCTGTTGCGTGCCTCCCTGGCAGAAGCCGTGAGCCTAACAGAACGTAGAACGGTCATTGTTTCAAGGTAGAATATTTCACGAGCTTGTCACCCCACAATAGCAAACCGGAATGGCAGGCGTTCATTTTCTCCGCTTCTTCGGGAAACAATCCATATCTATCTACATCATTAACCTTAACTTCAGCATCTGGAAAATGGGACTAATAATACCCAGCCCTTGGAACAGTGTGAAGAACCACCAGCAAACACCAACATCCGTGTAGAGCTTCTTCTGTCTCGGGATCCATTTTTCACATAAATATAACAATTCTTTTAACCACGCAAAGTAGAAAATTGCTGTTATCCCTTTTAAAAATAAGAAACTGAGACGCAGAGAGAACGGGTAGCTGGCCAAACGCCACAGTAAGGAGTGGAATATGAATTTGAAACCAAAGCATCCTTCTCCAGCTTCTTAACCATCAAAACCTCTGCTTACAGACGGACAAGTGTGCAAGGCAGTGCCTGACACGCACACAAGCTTAAGAAACTTGTGTTACGATTGCTGTTGTTTTTGTCTGAGACTCTGAAGATGATTCGCACTGAGAAAATGCCGAAAGGGGCTTTTGTCTGGTGCCCACAGGTGAGCTTTGGGGCGGTCTGTCCACTCCTCATCGCCGCCCCCTGAAGCTATCACAAAACAGGAAGCGCGTTCATACTGTACACGCCCTGTGCCAAAAAGATTTCAATTTCATGCTGTACTGAATCTCGGAAAGGCCCCCTCCTTTAATCACGTTTTTATTCCAAACTGAAATAAAAACTTATATATATTTCCTAATGGAGTGTACACTTATTCATTCCTCCCAATCGAATGGCAATTGATGAGGAGACAGGCCACAGCCACTCAGATAAGCTCGGAGCTTTCGTTCCCAAAGTTCAATCAGTGAACCTAGGACAGCAATCACTTCTCCGGAATGAATAATGATATGGAATAGCTTTCGGATGGAGATAAACCCTTTTTGCATAGAAAATTGCATTATCATGTGCGGTATCTCAGCTGGATACGTACGTTTACCAATAAGGATGTTGCTTCGTGCATTTTTATCGCGGCGCCGTTTGATGCCGAGATTTCCGGAGGGTTCTGCACTGAGGGAGGAATCCTAATGTTTGTATAATGTGTGGTGTGCTCGGTGCCATGACATGCAGCTGGCCGGGCAGGGGCTGGGCTCGGCGTCTGCAAAGCTGCCACCATCTTTCCCAGGGGTCCTTCGTGCCGCTTAGCAAGGAGGGGAAAGCCAGCAACGCGCAGCGAGACTGAGCCCGTTAAAGAAACGGCACTGGAAATAACCATCATGTCAATTTCCGCTAATGGGGCACAGTATGGGCTCGTTTTAAAGCGAGGAGGAGTGGCATGCAGCCATTAGGAAAGCAGTGGGTCTGCCATATGTGAACACGCCCGTCCAGGCACAGCCAGGAGCCGCGACTCGGGGACAGCGAGCACTTCTTCCCCCACAGGCTCGGGGTGGGCCTCCCGCCGGCCAGGTCCCGCACAACCATCAGGGAAGCGTAATTGCAAATGAAACCAGCGAGAACGCAGGTGAGGGATTTCTCCACTGGAGCATCAAAGACCCCTGTCGGTGAGAGAGAAGCGTAGCTCCTCTTTCCCACCAGCTCCCTCCGCAGGTGCGGGAACATCTCCACACTCGCACCTGCTCGCCAGCTGACGCTGTAATTTGAGGGCGCCCTTCCAGACTCGGGAGGGGCGAGCCAGGAGTGTCCTCTCTCCCCAGCATCTCCGGAATGCTTGAGCTGGCTCTCGCACGGCTGTGCTGCGTGTTACCTACAGTCCGGGCTCCACACTGCGGGTGTCCGTGCTTGGGCATCTGAAGGATGCAGAAGACACCCACCATGGAGGATAAGTGTGGTGGCCGAGGGCACAGATACCGGGGGCAGGAAAACCCAAGCTGGGGTCCAGGACCCGCCACCCATGTCTTCTCTCTGTGCCTCTGTTCCCTCCTCCGCGAAAGGTCACCTGCCTGGGAAGAGCTGTGGGTCAGGGGAGGAAACACAGGCTCTGCACAGCCCGGGGCCAGCGAGGGCCCCACCCCTTTTCCGGCCACCTGTCCCGCATGGAAACAGCCAGTGCCTTGGCCTGTGGGAGGCAGTAGGAGGAGCAGGGAGGGCAGGCGCTGTCCACGGCCATGGTGCTGAACATGGGGTTCCTGCCTCAGGAGAAGCCTGGTGCTGTCCACGTCCCTGGTGCTGAACACAGCCTGTCGCCACCTTCAGGAGGGGTTCTGGTGCTGTTCATGGCCGTGGTGCTGACCACGATGTGGTACCACCTTCAGGAGAGGGCTCGGCGCTGTCCATGGACGTGGTGCTGAACACAGCCTGTCACCACCTTCAGGCGTGGCCCTGGCGCTGTCCACAGCTGTGGTGCTGACCATGATGTGGTGCCACCTTCAGGAGAGAGCCTGCTGCTGCCCATGGCTCTGGTGCTGACCAAGGCGTGTCACCACCTTCAGGAGAGGTCCCCGGCACTGTCCACAGCCGTGGTGCTGAACACACCTGTCACCACCTTCAGGCGCGGCCCTGGTGCTGTCCATGGTGGTGCTGAGCACAGTGTGTTGCTACTCTCTGAAACAGCCCTCAGGGTTGTGTCTGAAGGTGGCCTCCACAGCCTGCAGTTGGCCAGAACTCTGCAACGAGGAGCAACGCCAGTGTGGAGGAATAATGCAGAGGGTATCTCTCCATGTCGGCCACAAGTTGCATTCACTTCTTTCTGAATAATTCCGATGGTTAACCTCTGCTTCTGACTCACAGCTCAAGTCCCTGCTTGTTCACAACACACCTCATGCTTGATCCATCGCAGCTCTTCCTTGCTCTTCAAACACCTCATATCTCTCACATCCCCATGCTTTCTCACACGTTGGTTGCTTTATTGGGGATGTTATAATCCCGTTCTCTGGCTAGCAATCTCCCTCAAGGTCCAGAAGGCCACCCGTACAAGCGCACAGTCTAATGAAGCAGACTTAGAGTAAGCTTAGGGTCAACAAGGTGGTCCACGTGCAGCATCTGGATCAAGCACCTGGTGCACGATGAGAGGAAAGAAGAAAGCTTTCCGGCAGTCAGGAAATCTATACAGGGTCTGGACGATGCCTGGATCAGGTGACAACGAAGGAGAAAGGCTGTTTGCAGTGGACATTTGTGCTTCAGTACTTGCCAAGCATAACATCTGACAAATTGTCCCTTGATACTGCAGACAGCAGATGAAGAAATTAGAGCCAAATGAAACAATGCTTAGCACAGGCAAAGCTTATTTTTTTATGGAAAACATGTAGGTTGGTAAATCTCAACTTTTAATGGTATACGAAAGACCACATACTATATAATCCTTTTATATAAAATTCTAGACACAGCAAAAACAAATAAACTGACATAAAGCATATTTCTTGAGGTCACAGTGGGGAGGGGGCTACAGAGCAGCACAGAGAAATTCGTTGGGTGACAGAAATATTCCATACCTTGATGGTACACGTGACTGTACACAATCATCAAAACTCATCAATTTCAGATCTAAATTTTATGAACTTTATGGAATATAAGTTATACTTCAATAAAATTGATTTTAAAGGGAGCAATAAAATATTTAAAGTGTATAAAAATATAGGACGTGGTCCAGGATCCTGCATCTTTAATGTGCGTCTCTAGCAAATCTGATGATATGGTCTGAGAACAACCATGTTAGAAACACTGATGGACCGACCATCTACCCAAAGTCTGACTTGAGAAGGTCCCTAGTTGTGTGACATATGACCCCAATGCTTGATCTCAATGAGACACTTTTTTCTCATTTATCTCTAGTAACATAAGCCTTATTTTGTATATGGATACATAGTTGCCTGGTTTAAAAACAACAACAACAACCTATATTTCCCAGTCTCTCTTGCAACTGGATATGGCCATGGGATCAAGTCCTGGCCGGTGGAAAGTGGTTTCCAAGATTTCCAGGAAAAGTCCTTTAAAAGGAAGAAATGTGCTCTTCCTAGTCTCTAGTCCTCCCACTTAGAATATGAACACAATGGCTGGAGTCCCAGCAGCCATATTTATCCCTGAGGCAACATTAAAGAGGGAGAAACACCTGCAAAAAGGAGCCCGGGTCCCTGAGGGCCATGGGGAAATTATAAACTACATCAGACCAGGCCTAACTCTGACTTCGTTTATACCGAAGAGAAAAATAAACTTCCTTCTTATTGTAAGTCACTTTTCTTGGGGATGTTTCTGCTATGTACAGCTGAATCTAATCCTACCTCACACGTACGGCTTATTAGTTTCACATTTCACACCAAGCTGGTTTCATGGTCCAGTGTGCTGGGTGGCAGAACAAATTTCAGGCAAATTTCTAGACCCACCAAAAATGCAACGATAAAAGACATCTGGTCAAAATCGGGGCCAATGAAAGAGTCTTGTAAGGCCTCAGTTGGCCACAGGACTCAATGTTAGTCATCTCTGTGATGTGGATGACTTTTAAAAGCTAACTCGATGTCAGGTTGCATGAACAGAGAGAGAGAGTACAAAGACCAGAGAAGATAAGCCTTCTAATCGACGTTTTAGAAGACATACAGAATACTGCGTTCATTTCTGGACACTTCATTTGAAGGAGAATGCTGACAAAACTGAAATAGTCCAGAGTGAAACAGAGAGAGTGGTCAAGGGCCTGGAAAATATCAGCGGAAGGATTTAGAGCATCTGACCTGAAGGAGGGACCCCCGGGACGGATGATACAGATGATGGGGACAATCTACAAAGCCACCGTGTTCTCGGACAATGAGACTCACGCCACGTGGCCGTCGGGGAGGCAGGTAGGACAGGATGTGAGAGACGGGCGGGACTCAGGGTACAAAGACCCATCAAACCGAATGTGAGCTGCCTTACAAAATATTGACTTCTCCAATACGCTGATTGATTAATTGATTTACACCTCACCTTGTGCCCAAAATAAATACCTAACATTTCTAAGGTGATTAAGTGATAACACTCTTCTGAGAGCTTTATATGTATAATTCATTTGACTCACAGCAACTCTTAAGTAGCTACTATTATTACCTCTGTTTTTCTGGATGAGCGAACCAAGAAGAAAGGTTAAACAACCTGCCCAAGGTCACAGTTAAGAGGATGACGTGAATGTAACACGACTGGATGGCAGGGCGAGAGCACTGTTTGGGATCAAAGGCGCACACCTGTCAGGAAGGTCGAGGAGAGGGGTCAAGAATCTAAAATCGCCCTCCGGATCTGTGACAGCTAAAGCCACGAAGCCTTCGCATCTGAGCAGGCGCAGAGCAGACACGGACGATGAAAGAGGCTCGGACACCGCACGGAGAGTGGAAAGCAGGGCCAGCGGCCGTCAGCACGGCCAGCGCTGCCGAGGATGGGGCGCGGGCCTTTTAACGCAGCGGTCCCCGACCTTTGCGGCACCAGGGACAGTGACCCTGTGAGCATCTAACATCTGACGATCTGAGGTGGAGCTGAGGGCACGGTGACGCCCGCAAACACAGGTGAAGCTTCGCTCGCTCGCCTGCCGCTCACCTCCCGCCATGCGGCCCGGCCTCTGGCAGGTCAGGGACCAGTCCACGGACCAGGGCGTGGGGACCCGTTTTAAATAAAGGCTGGATGACTGAGAAGGGTGTGGGGCCTCTGCTGCTTTGCCTTGCGCACAGTCCACACCCCTTGTTCTTCAACGCCCCCCTTCTCTCTGGGAGCCCCCCTCACCACGGTTTCCAGCACGGTCAACTCCAGCGTCCGCCACGGCCCGTGTTCAGGGCTGGCCGAGGAGCGTGGCTTCTTCCCCCCACTTCCTTCTCAGCGCACCCCTGAAGGAAACACAGCGCCTAGCGCTCAGCACTGGCAGGTTGAACGCGTTTCTTCACACAAAGACAAAACGAGAAAAACCAAGGAGCGCATTGTTTAAAGTAACAAAAATAAAAAGACAATCGGTGAGCCATCTGATGTTCGCACGCAGAACGGGACAGGAAACCATCCGCGTGTAACGAATTTTGCAACATTCGCTCAAGTCCTGCAAGCGAAGGAAAGAAGACAGATGACTCGAAAACAGAAATCTCTCCGATTCAGACCCTTTCCGCAAAAGCAAAGCACATACACAAACACAATGTAACATACGTGTACTCAAACACACACACAATGTAACATCATCAGAAACGCAAGAGTGACAGATCCCGACGGAAGCAGCACTCGCGACAGGCCCTGCACCGAGAAATGCTCCCCGTGTCCTCCAGCCACGTTTACTCACGCACGCGTCCCCCCCACCGTGGTTCTCAGCAAACAGAGACGTTTAAGAGTAAACAACGGGAGAGGAGAAGACCCCTCCTCTAGGCAAGTACGAATGGGGGACAGGGGACACGTGGCTCCCCGGGTCTGCTAAGGCCACCGGCACGGGCTCTCCACGACCGACCCCTGTGCCATCCCTGGGCACACGCCTCACGTGCCTCCGTCTGGCAGCGCTTGGCATGGGCTGTCACCACCACTGCCGGGAGAACAGTGCGGTCTGGGCAGCCCCCCAGGGGGTACGCTGCCGGAAGCCGGGTCCGCCTGCTCCTCGGCCCAGCGTGTCCCTGTCCTTGGCTGCTGTCATCGTGTGTCCTTTGGCTGGAATCCACAGGGCCGAGCAAAACAGCTTTTCTGAGTTCTGCGAGTCCCCACTGCCAACCGTGGAGCCCGAGGGTGGGGTTGAGACCCCCACCCAGGCGGGGAGCGAGGGAGGGAGGGCGAGGATAGATGAACCCAGCAGAAATCCAGCCGCGGAATCGCTCTGCTGCCAGATTCCGCGCTGTCCGGGCTCCAAGTGGCAACAGGAGGAAAACGTGCCCCATCCGGGCGCCCGGAAGGACAGCAGGGACAGACGGACAGAAGTCAGGGGCGGGGCCTGACGCTGGGTGGCCGCCATGAGATGGCCATGTCCAACCGCACGACCGGGCACCTGCGCCTCCAGGAAACTCCCCCCCCCCTTGATGGGAACGTTCCCTTAATGCAACTTCTGCCCGGGGCCTGGAAGAGACTTAACCGGATCGTGGCGTTAACGACGCCTTTCTTCCCCTTCTGCTGCTGGAACAAGGGAGCGCAGTGGGGTGTGGCCCAGCCGAGCGCCCCCACTGCCCGCGCCCCGTCTGTGGCGGGGCCGAGGGCGTGGGGCCCAGGGCGCGCGCCCCACACCGGGGACGGACGCGGCCCCACGAGCTCCTCCCCATCCACACCCCCACCCCCGCCCCGCTCGGCTCCCTCAAAGCCACTTCCCCCCACAGTCGTGGGGAAGAAATTACCTCTGCGCAGTGCGCCGCGCGCGGTGAAAAACGCCCCACGCGGGACCCCGTGGTCCCGAAGCAATAAAACTCCGCGGAAGCGGAGATGGAATGAGGCGGGAGGAGAAGGCCCACGACGCGGAGGGGACGGGGACGTGCGCACGTGAGGCTCGCGTGTCACACGCGCAGCTTCCCTCCAAGGACCCGGAGTCCATCCTGGGGGCTGCGGCCCCGGGGTCCCCCCATCCCGACCCCGCCGCGCCCCCTGCCCGCCCAGGGGCCGTGCGTCAGCCCAGCGACGCTGCCTCAGAGCTGAGGGGACGGGAGTCGGGGCGCCAGGCCCCGCGGCCCCCGTGCAGGGGTGGGAAGGACGCAGGAGTCCGTGCGGCCGGGAGACAGGCCGGTTCCACGCGCACGTGTCCGGTCGCAGCCGACACAGGACACTGCAGGGCCTTCGTGCCGGCAGGTGCCGGGGTCACTCCTGTCCCGGGAAGCCCTGCCTCTCCTCGGTCCCTGCTGAGTGGGCCCCGCCCGGCCCAGTGCGGGTGCGCCCGCCTTGCCAGGCCCTTGCGCCCGCCTTGCCAGGCCCTTGCGCGAAGCCCCGGCAAGAATGCTCAGGACTGCACTGCCCGAGCGTCCCCCGCTGTCACCGCTGAGACACGAGGGCGCACGGAGAGATCGCTGCAGACCCCTCTGACACCCTCAGAAGCTCGAGGCACAGGGTCTGGAGGAGTCTCCGGAACCGAGAGCTCAGCTGTCTGAACCCGACAGACCCTGCCCGATGGGAAGGCCTGTCACACGCCGGACCCCGTGTCCCTGACCAGCAGCAGGCCCCGGCTGCACAGTGAGGGAAGGGCTAGCGCGTCACCCCACAGGGGACAGGGGAGGGACACGGGGAGGGACGCGGGGATGGATGCCACAGCTGGACGGAGTCAGCGTGGAGGCTGCGGGGGCCTCCAGAGCTCACGTGTCCCAGGAGAAAGTGGCCTGGACCTGATGAGTGACCCCGAGTCCGCCGGTCACTGCTGGGGGTCCTTCAGAGAGCAGCTTCGTGACACGATTTTCTCAAGCTCATGCACACACGCACACATGCACATACACGCACGTGCTCCTACTCGCACACACACATACAGTGCATACACGCATGTGCACCTACTCACACACACGCATTCACAGTGCGCACATGCACACGTGTGCACATGCACACACACAAACACACACATGCACATGCACACACACATACAGTGCATACACGCATGTGCACCTACTCACACACACGCATTCACAGTGCGCACATGCACACGTGTGCACATGCACACATGCAAACACACACACACATGCACAGAAAACACCGCCGTGTGTGATGGGAACTCCCCAGACAACACACAAGGGACCGACTCTTATACACCAGGAAACCAGACTTGAAAAATAATTTTCCCCCAAATGTGGATTTATTTTCATAAAAGTGTTCCGAAAGCTCCACAAATGGAAGCACACGTAAGCCCCTCTCATAGGCCTCACCTCAAAGAAGAGACCGAAGGGACAGGGGATGGGGCTGCCGCTGTGACACGGAGGCCGGAAGCCAGCTGGCTCCCCCTGCCCCCCAAGGGGTGGCAGGACGACAAGGTAGCGAGCCACCTCCCCTTTAAGAGCCCCCGGGCAGGGCCCCGAGGCAGTGATGGGGCAGGCAGCATCCTGGGAGGGTAATTACCACGGCTGGGGGCAGGTCCCAGGGGACGCATCTTGGGATTTAGTGCATCTCCCTGAGCGAGCGGCTTCCTCGCTTCCCTCCCTTCTGTGCTGAGGCTGCAATCTTTGGGGCGGGAGGAAGAGGGGACTGTGAGCCGCGCGCCCAGGCCCACCCGTGTCCCTCCCTGGCTGGACCGCGCCCTCCCCCACCCCGCGAGCCAGAGCACGTCCCCCGCGCTCCCCGCTCTGTGCTCCGGAGAACGATGGCATCGGGACAGACGAGCCTCAGAACAGACATCTGCCGCTTTGGCTCAGGCGCCGCCTCCCCTCTGTGAAGCCCGCATCCTGATGGCGGGTGGGGGACACCACCGCCACCTGCCCGCCCTCTGTGCCCCGGGACTGACGCTCACCCCCCGGCTCAGCTCCGGGGGGCTCCGGAGGGCAGTGCTCAGGCCCCACACCCCCATGACACTTTGGCGGAGACCTCTGGGACAGAGACGGCACACTCTTCCCGCTGCAGGTGGGGTGACGACACTGTGGGCTGTCCCCCAGCGACAACCGCAGGGGACGGGGTTTCAGGAAGCAGCCCGCCGCCTCGGAGGCAGCAGACTGGGAGGACGAAAGGCTGCAGGGCACCGTCTGAGGCCTCATCGGGCCGCCCCCACCCGGGCTTCCCAGACGCACGGGCCACCCAGGCCCTCGAGCCTCGCGCGTGGTCCGGTTACGCCGAGTTCTGGGTCTGACCTGGACACTGCAGGCCGGGAGAGCCCCACGGCCAAGGCCAAGTCTCCAGCCCCCAGGGACGGTGCCCTCCAAATGTGCCCTGACCCGCCACAGTCTCAGACGTGTCCGCCCTCGTCCCTCCCCCCGGCGGATGGATGAGAGTGAACAGACGGGAAAGAGACGCGGGAAAACCCAGGAGCGCCAGGCTGGGAGCTGCCGTGGTCAGCGGCGGCCGAGAACCGGGAGTTCAAGCTCACCGTTTCCTTCTACATGAGGAGGTCGGTGGGTCTGGGTGACGTCATGGGGTTTGTTGGCAGAAATCACGACGCAATCCTCAGATTTGAAATGTGTGGCGAACCCACCTACTACCTGGCCGGTGTGCTATGATACTATATTCTGATAGCAGATGTCTTGGCGTATAGTACTATAATGTGCTGTGTCCATGGTTCCTCCATATCCAGACAGACAGAGCGGGAGGAGGGGACGAGGCCACGGGGCACCACCCTCCGAACCCAAACGAAGAAGCTGGCTAAGACGTGCCCCGGAGTGAGCTTGCTGCACGCACACTCCAAGCATCCGTTTCGACACCGTTCATCGTTTAATGAAAGGGCACCCTTTGTGAAGGGGCGAGCACACGGGGCGCCCGGGTCAGAGGGAGTCGGGGGCCGCCCACGCCTCCCACCTCAGGGAAAGCCAGGCTCTGGCCCAGGCCGCCACCGACGCCGCCCTCCGGGCCAGCGCACGCAGACGACAGGGGTGGCTGGGTGGCACGCAAACAAACGTCTTGTAACTTGGCCGCGGCAACATCCAGGTCCTTTTGAGGCACCAGATGGAGACGAGATCCTCCCGTCAGATGGGGACATGGAGAACCAGGGAACCGAGACGCTGGAAACCGGCCGGGGCTGGAGCGACCGCGGGGGCAGACGGACGTCCGCGGCAACGCCACCCACCGGCGTCCCCCACTGGACACAGCGCTGAGCACCGTGGCGGACAAGGTGGGACTGAGCGTCCAGGAAAAGGCCACGCCGAGGGGGAGATGGCCGAATACGGGCTGCACCGGGGGCAGGGTGGAGGGTAGTGCCAGACGGACACAGGTGGATAGGTGGATGGATGGATGGATGGATGATGGACAGATGGACGGATGGAGTCGGCAGGATGAATGCATGGTGGATGGATCGATAGGTGGATGGGTGGGTGGGTGGATGATGGATGGATGATGGATGGGTAGGCAGGTGATTGGATGGACAGACAGGTGGGTGATGAGATGGATGGACAGATGGGCGGGCAGATGGACAGATAGACACATATACACACAGGTGTATATGCATGCACATCTCCGCCTCATAAACACTTGTAGTAATGATGTCATTAAAACATTGAAGAAAATCGTTACTTTACGTGTAAAATAATCAGTGTATACAAGCACATCTACATGGTTAAAAAAAAAAAAGCTACGAGAGTAACACTCACAAGTGAAGTTTGGGAGACACCACAGTCTAGGTGACGAAACACACTGTCCCGGAACCAGGTAAGTTCCGAGCTCTCCTGCGACCCGCTGAAGCAGCTCTGCCCAGCTCGGACACCGCAGCCACTCGGCTCAGTGCGCCCTCCCTCGTGCAGTCACTCCTTGGTGGAGGAAAAGGGGACAGAGCTGGCCCCATCCCTGTGTTACTTACTTCAGCAGACAGCCCCCCGGGCTCCCCCGTCCTCAGCACGGGGACACACAGCACGTCCCCCAGACGCCTCTGCGGCTGGACGCAGCCACGTGGCAGAATCCCCCACACCAGGACGAGCGCGGTGGGAGTGTCCCCTCCACCTTCTGCCTAAGAGGCGGCGGCTGCTGGGTCTGCCTCCACAGTCACAGGCTCCAGAGACCGGGACGTGGCTAGCTGGGGACCGTGACCCTTCCTTCTGCTGGTGACAAGGCAGGCTCACCAGGGGGCCCGGGGCGGGACATTAACATGCCAACCTGGGGACACGGACGAGGCGCGTCCAAGCAAGACGGGACAGGTCGACCGAGAGCGAAACAGGAGGGTCGTCTGGTCACCTCCGCTGCTCGCCGACGGCAGGGCCACCCTGCAAGGCCAGCGCGCTCTCGACCGCCTGCGTCCTGCGGTGCAGGGGCACGCTGCCCGGCGGGCACGGGACACGGGGAAGGGCTGCCGGGCGGGCGGCTCTAGGCATCCTGGGGGCCCCGGGCCGTACCCCCGCCACCCGAGGCCTGACGGCCACGGCCCTGGATGGTGCCTGTGAATCAAACCACTTCATCTGACTCTGTGACAACAGCGCTCGTCCTGCGTTTCAGAAGCTCCCCGGAAACCAGGCACCCGGGGGGCTCGTGACAGCGTGCACGGGTTACTGACCACCAACGCGCGCAGACAACGCCTTGCGGTCCCTGCAATGCCGCGGTGCAGCCACGAGGGGCCGCTTCTCCATTTTACAGATGAGAAAACAGAGGCTCAGAGGCCACACGCTGCCCCGGGCACACGAAGCGCCCACACCCAGCGCTCGGACGCGGGCCCCGCACTCCCCGCTCTCCCGAACGGCCTCAGAGCTCCTAGCGGCCAAACCGCCCCGGGGCAGAGGCGCTGGGCAGCCTGACGCCAACACGCCCTCCGCTCCAGGGCCCCAGGCCGCTGACCCCCGCAGACGGACGGCTTAACCCGGAGGCACGGGGAGAAGCGTGTCTGCACCCCCGGCGAGTGACACAGCGAACACGGGGCCCCCGGTAACACTTTGACTCTCAGGTGGCAATTACGCAATCCTGGTAATGCATTCAGAGAAACAGAACCCCGAGCACCCCTGGGGTGTGACCGTGGGTCAGGCGTCATCCAGATTCTTCGAAAATTCTGGCAGCGACGAAGGCCAGAACCCAGAAGCTGCGCGTTGCCTGGCTCGTGACGGCCTGTGTGACCCGGGGCTGTCACGGCCCCGTCTGAGGTCTCACGCTCTCTATTTGTCACCCTGGGATGAGAAAGCATGGACTTCCCGAGGCTCCCGCGAGGAGCAGATGAGACGCAGGGACCCTGGGGACACTGCCGAGCCCACACAGCTTGTCTGAGTGGGTTTCTCTTTCGTGCACCCAAAATAATCTTGCGAAAATAGTATGTGAAAGAGCTCAGAACAGTTCTCAGCCAGACTTCCCAAGAAATGGGAGCGAGATTTCTTTTCTGAAGTTTTGGATGACAGCGCTGCCTTCCCCGCCTGGTCCAGGGGCCCACGATCTGAGTACTGAACCGCCACCGCCACGTGCGTCCTGCGGGCAAGCACTGTCTGGGCCCTGGCAGGGAGCACGGCGGACCAGGCCCCTGAGGGGGCCGCCCCTGGTGGGGAGCAAACGAGGGTGAGGGTGAGGCTGGAGAGCAGAGATGCTCAGACGGGCCTGAGCCAGCGCACAGGCTCCCAAGCGGAAAGCGAGCCGGGAGCAGGAGGTTTCTTCAGAGCAGGAGCGGCCTGGCGTCTGCAGGGCGGACCCGGAGACACCGCGGTGACGGCCCGCAGGCCGAGCACCCCAGGAGGACGGGGAGGACAGAGGCCCCGCCAAGCGGTGGGCTCAGAGCCGCCCCACAGTCCTGCAGGCAGGCGGGTCCGCGGGCACACAGCGGGCGCAAGGCTGGGCCGACAGGCCGCCCGCTCCGACTCGCTCCCCCAAGGCGGGAAGACGCCGCGGCCAGCGGACGGAGCTCCGAGAAAAATGACAGGACACACTGCACGTGTGGGGCCCGAGTCCCACCCTCACTGTCGAGCCTCAGTGCCCTCACCTGTGAAACACCTGTGTCGCCGAGTTCCCGCGAAGGCTAAACGCATCCACACCGTGGAGCTGAGCCTGCAACAGGGGGGCACACGGCCACGGCCACGCCACTACTGTGGCCACCGCCGCTACCGTGGCCACTTCCGCCGCCACTGTGGCCGCTACTATTGCCACTTCCACCGCTACTGTTGCCACTTCCGCCGCTACTGTTGCCACTTCTGCTGCTACTGTTGCCACCGCCGCTACCGTGGCCACTTCCGCCGCCACTGTGGCCGCTACTATTGCCACTTCCACCGCTACTGTTGCCACTTCCGCCGCTACTATTGCCAATTCCGCTGCTACTGTTGCCACCGCCGCTACGGTTACTCTTCTAAATGCAACTCTGTATCTCACCGGTCCATTAAAAATAACCATCCCTCGTCCCTGACTTGTTTTTTTGCTTTGTGACAACGCGTGCATCTAAATTTATCAATTTATACCAAACCGGTGGATCTTCCGCTCGGGGGCACAGTACTGACCCTGACAGTGGGGGCAGGGAGCCGTGGGCAGCCCCGCCAAGGATGCTAACGCCGCTTACGAATGCGAGAGTAACAGGTGTCTGTCTCACTGTCCTCTCCTCAGACAAAATGTGGGACGTGGAGGGTCCTGGAAGCGAGGTCACCGCTCTGGCCGCGTTCACGTGAACATGTCAGCCTGTCACACACGCAGTGTCACACACACACTTCAGCAGCAAAGAACGCCAACAATAAGGGGGGGGGTCAGAGGGATGGGAAAGAAACGCTATCCTAGAGAAAGAAGTCTCTATTTACCCCTATGTGTTCAATGCCCCTGAACAAAGTATTAAAATTTGGCTCTTACGGGTCCCTTGCAATTTTTTGCTAAATTTATCCCTCGTTGCTTCGCCACTTTGGTTGGTTCTACACACAGAATATTTTCTCTCGTTATGTTTCCTCAACCACTGGTGTAAGCACGCGGGAAAACTATAGACGTCGCACAGTGATTTCCTTACCGGCACCTAACGACCCTCCCGTCGTCTCTAACAGAGTCACTGGCTGTTCAGGTTTTCCACAAAGGGATGCAATCACTGCCAGACGGTGATAATTCTGCCTTCTCTGTTCCTTACTCTTGTTTGCATCTAATGGCATTATTTATGAATTCCTGAGCGATGGTCAATGATAGTAACAGATTTGATGGGGACGTTTTCTGTGTCACACCACTAACGAAGATGCCGGCTTTGGGTATGATCCGACATTATTAGCAGGTCGTTTGATAAATCAGGAATATGTATTCAGTTTAATCGGGTATCTCTTTAGCATCCGTAAAACAAATCATAGGACTTTCTCATCTGCCTGTATTAAGAACTATTATGAGGTTTTCTAGGATTGAGCCGTCCTTCCATTCCTGGGGCGAGCCTGCTTCATCGGGGCCTTTGTCACCGGGTGAGGTGCTCGGCCAGCTGCCACTTCTCTGCTCCCAAGGGCTTTCATTCAGGTCACGGGCCACGGCCGAGTCACATCTGACGCCGGCACGGAGCCAAGATCAGGGCAAGTTCATTGCACAAGCAGACGAGTCAAGAACCAAGATGACAGGTGCACGAACTTCCTGCGCTAACCCTTGTCTCCCCTCCTGGGACAAAATGCCCCCCCCCTGAGGACGGGCAAGGCCCTAGGGGGTCTGCGAGCCCTGTGGGCACACACCAAGTAAGCAACAGACCCCAAGGGGAAACTATCCCTGTGGCTTCGATGGGACGGACTCTGCTTCCTACTCCCGCAGCACCCCACCTCAAAGTGGGACACAGCGCCTAGCCTGGCTGGAGTGCTGGCACCGGCCGCTTCAGAAACGGGCACAAGACCCACCTGGGCACGGAGGCGACTCCAGGAACCTCTCACTAAAGCCATAAGGGACACTGTTTGCAAAACAACCGGTCAGCATAGAGTCCGTGTGTCTGGCCGGCTGCTTACCGTTTGCCTAAAATGCGGGGAGATGACACCATAATGAACCAAGGGAGAGATGAGCACAGCCAGGAAAGGAAAGGAGAGACCCAGTGACGTCATCTGACCTGCACCCGGCTCTTCCGGAAGCCAGTGACCCCCCAAGCTCGCTAATTACATCAGCCAATAAGTCACCTTTTTAATAGTAGTTTAAGTCCAATTCCTATCAGTTACAGCCACAAAAAATTACCTAATTCACACGCTGCTTTGCCTCCCCGTAAACACACCTCTACATTCCTTAAGGCGGAAAACAAAATTTCTTGAAAGGAAGGCAACTCTAAGTACTGAGTGTTAAAATTTTAATTAATGACAAGACGGGCTGGAATGGTCCCTCAGCTAGTTATAATCTCAGACTGACATTCCCAGGACAATCAGAGGAGCTTGTTGAGCTGCAGAAACGGAGGGGATGCGGAGATGACCGTGACAGTGATGCAGAGATGCTGTGACAGTACAGGGCTGGGGTCCCCTCCGGGGACGGCAGCGTCATGCTGAACCAAGACCTCTCAAACGCTCTGGCCTGCGCCCTGAGGAACCTTCCACGCAGCCGAGGTCCCCGGGCCTCTCTCCTGGCCCGGTTTGCAAGTAAAAACGCCTGCTGCGACTTCCACAGATGAACCTAAACAGATCCCGCCGTGGCGGCAGCAGAACGCCAGCAACAGTGGCCCCGCGTCGAGAAGGGGGGTTCGCGGGGTCTTCTCAGACAGTCCCGCTTCTCAAATGCTTTCGGCTCTGCAGAAGCGCAAGGCGGGCACGGCCCCGGTATTCCAGACACCTCTGTCGCCGTCGGGGGCGAGTAGCATCAGCGCCTACTGCAGGCCCAAGAAGGCATCGGCGTGCCAGCCCGCGGGGCTCCCGCAGCCCCCACGCCCCGTCCCCACGGGCTCCCGGCCGCCGCGCCCGCCTCCTGAGGGCAGACGCCTCTCGGCCTTCGGCTCGAGGTCCCAGGCACCACGTCCGGGGGCCGGTGTTTCTGTACCCTGTGGGGCAACTGAGGAGCCGCTTCCGGTCCAAAACCCCCGCTCGGACACAGCCTTGAACTAAAAGACCCTATTAAAGGCGCACTACTGCTGCCGCGTCTTTGGGGCCCTCGGGGCTGCAGAGGTAAAGGGAGCAGCTGAGGGAAGATGAAGAAGCAAAGCAAAGGAAGGAGAGAGAAATGTGTGTCACAAACTCGGTGTGGGCACTTGAAACGCCGCCTCACGCCAGCCTCGCGCGGGCCCCCTCGGGAGTCGGGAGTGGCGAGCCCACTGTGCAGATGGGGAAGTGGAGGCTGGTGCCCTCCAGTAACTTGTCCGAGGTCACAGTGGGTTCTGACTCGGACGAGAACATGCTCCACACCCCGTCGCTTCTCCCCGGCTGTTCCTTCCTCTGAGGAGCAGAGAAGTCTGCTCTGGAACCCAAGTGTTCTAGTGTGCGACGGGGGCCAGCAGCAGCAGTGTCACCGGGGGAGCTGGCAGTGGCCGAGCCCGGCCGCCCCAGGCCTCCTGCCTGGGGACCTGCACCCGGACTCCTCCAGGTGGTTCCCGCGTCCGCTTCGCAGCTGCCCTGCCCAGTCAGGTATGTGGGAGTCGCAGGTGATTTTACACTAACAGCTGCATCAAAGCAAAAACGGACTTGTTGGTCTGGTTTGCTGACCCCGCCCCTACCTACACCTGGGCTCCCAGAAGACAGCTGTGTTCTCGCTCTGCCTCGCCACCCCTTCCCCACAAAGACCCCCCAGGACTGGAAGCAGCAGACGTGGGACACGGTATGTGCTGATATGAGACTGCCAAATGCAGGAGCAAGGAAGGCAAAGAACATTCCAGTGCCTGCCAGGCCGCTGGGGCAGACATGGTCACAGACGCAACCAGCTGAGGAAGCCGGTCCCCCTGGGGCCACCTGAGAAGCCGTCCCTGCGATCTCACCTGCAGCCTCATCGTGACGCTCACACGTGCCACCACCCCGGCAGGCGCGGGCAGGTGCCTGGGGGGCCTCCCCCCGCGACGCCCACCTGCGGGTCACGTGCTTCCCCTGCACCTGTGTGCGGTGCCACGCCCGGTCCCCCGAAGCGCCTCCTGCTCGTCCTCCCCGGGCTGCGGGGCGGGTGTGGATGGCCCGGCCCTGAAGCCAGCGTGTGACCGCGGAGGGCCACCGCCCGCCACCCCAGAGCCCCGTGGTTCCCCAAACGCTGAGTGGCTGCAGTTTGGGTGCAGCCCGAGCCCCGGAGAGCCGAGAGCTCCGGCCACCTGTCACCCCAGAGAGCTGTGCCCCGGGCAGGCCGGCCACCAGGTCCCCTCCCTGAGGGGCGCGTGAGGACTCTGCCCGCATCGGCGCCCCGAAAGGCGCGCGTTGCTTCGCCCTTTGGCTTGGGGGCGGGGGCGGAAGGAAAGGGGGGCCCTAAACGCCCCCTTAATCGTCGGCCTGAATCAATCCGCGAGCCGCAGCGAGCTCCCCTGTCGCCGTGACGCGCGCGTCCTAATCCATGAGTCCATCTCGCCCCGACAATCCGGGGCGCCTGTTTTAATCTCGAATGTGCTTTTTAAACCACATCAGATCAACAGCCCCGGAGCAGCCAGAGCCCGGATTTGGACGTGGCTGAGTGACACGGAGGAAATAAAGCTGCCGGGGCTGCTTAGCGGGTGCCGCGAGCCGCCGGCTTTCTCCCTGCACCCCCCGCCCCCCACCCCCACCCCGCCGAAAGCTCGGACACCGGACGCATTCGCAGAACTAGTGGCATCTGCAGAATTCGCGGAAGCGCCCCGCACAGGAAAGGGACAGGAACGGAGGGGGGCGGGGTCCGCGCCTTTGGGTGACCTGCAGGTCTGGGGCCAGGCGGCAGGGGCCGAGGCGTGGCGCAGGAGGGGCAGGTGTGACCCAGATGCCACCACTGCAGACGGGGGCGGAACCCAGAGGGGGCGCTGCTGAGCCCCAGCCCCTCATCGCCGCAGAGCTGGGGGTGGCGGGGAGAGGAGCCTCAGAGCCCCGCTGATGACGATCGATCGCTCGATCGATCGCTCCCTGCCCTGAGACTGTGTCCCTGGTCGGGCTGCAGAGACGCCCCACGGCCCCCGTGGGCGGCAAACACCTCCTCCACCCCGACAGCTCCTTCCCCAGCTCGCTCCGTCACAGCGCCAAGCATTACCAAGCATTACGTGGGCCCGCCGTGGGGAGGGGCTGAGCAGGGGATGGGGACGCAGGTGCGCGTGACCCGCTTCGGCACAGCCCCCTTACGCGTGGCCGCCCAGTGCTGGTCGCGAACCCCAAACACGACGCGAGGCTCCACAGCGCCGGCCGCCCCTCAGCCAGGCCCCCCGGCCAGCGCGTCTGTGCACCTCCTTTTCCAAGCTCGGTGCAAAGGGGCAAAGGAAAAGGGCCCCAGCGCCCTTGCTCTGCGAGGCTGCCTCCTGAGGCGACCCCCACGCGGCCCCCATCAGCTCTGAGGCACAGCTCTGAGTCAAACACACCGTCTCCCGCCAGCTGCGGCAGAGCCACCTGAACACACGCTGGCGACACCTGCTGTCCGCCCCCACCTGCCCCCCTCCCGGAAAGGGCCTTCCACGCCTCTCACCAGACACACGGCCTTAAAGTTAGGATTGTGAGTAAAAGCCCCAGTGACCCTCCCAGGGCCAGAGCTGCCCACAGAAGCAGCAGGGACGTCCCCGCCACCAACCATCAGCTGACCGGGCGACACGCCCTTTCCGCGTCCTCTGCCTCGTGTCCACCACCCAACACCTTCCAGTCACAACCGCAAGCAGGGAGCCATGGCGTGCGATGTCACACACGTACCGCCTCTCCAGTTAACTGAGGCATTCGCTGTTTTGTGTTTTGATAGGAAGGGGCTGTTTGAAGCCTCTTAAAAGATTGCAATTAGTTCCCTCTGTTGAAACAGACGTGACATGAACAGACACATTTGCTGTTTCCGTGTAATGTGTTGGAATGTTGATGCCGGAGTGTGCTTCTCCCGAGCTTTCAAAGCACACAGCATGTTTTTCAAAGCGGGGGGGAAAAAAATCAATCACAATACACGCATTTATTATATATTCCTGAAGTTATTGCCCAAACTTTCCCGGGCTGTAATTTAAACTTAGGGAGCCCCCTCCTTCAACAGGAAGGTGACTTTGCAGGCAGCGAACCTCCTTTGACCTACGGGCTCTGCGAAGATGGTAACATCGCTTCTTTAACCCACGAAGCCTGTGTTTCTGTTTGACAACCGCAATTAATTACCGAGGTGCAGCAGCCATGGGGCCAGCCACCCAGATGTACCTTCCAGAGGGATGTAAAACAGCAGGAAAGAGGGACAGAGAAAAAAAAAAGAAGGCAAAAGCCAAGGAGGTGTGCGTTTGGGGGCACCCCCGCCAGTGCTGTTTGGATTGTCACAGCTGGCCACACAGCGGGGCTAAGGCACTTCACCTGCCGAACTTCCCCGCGTGCCCTCCCGCTGGCAGGCGTGGGGACGGAGGGAGGGGACGGAGGGAGGGGACATCCGGCAGGACGCGAGCCCCCCTCTGCCCCCCCTACACAACAGTCCTGGGGGGCGCCCGCTGTCACGTGCACGCTGATGCTCCAGAGGCAAAGACAAGCCGCGTCTACTCAGCGGAAGGGGAGCAGAAAGTTCTGGGGGTGGGGACCACCCTCGGGCTGCACCGGGAAGCCCAGGCTCGCGGCACCTTCTCCACCGCGCGCCGCTCCTTCTGTCTGACCGTGAACGCCGAAAGTTGGATTCCAGCCACGCAGATGCGCTCGGGGGCGACCCCGCTGGGTGCCCGGGGATCTCCAAGCCCGGCCTCACCCGCGGCGTCCCCGGCACAGAAGCGCAGAGCCCCGCGGGAGCCTGGCCCGGGGACGACACCCCGCGGGCTCGAGGCGGGGGAGCCCCGGGCTCGGCGCTGCGCGCGATCGGGATGAAGGGCCCCCGGGGGGCCCGCAGCCCCCGCGCCGCGCGCGCGCCCTACCTGTACCAGTCCAGCCCCTTGTCGTAGTTCCTGTCGAAGAAGTGCGGCTCCACGCCCACGGCCCGCACGTCCGGGTGCGCGCGGATCGCCTCCAGCAGCGCGCGGGTCCCGCCCTTCTTGACCCCGATGATGAGTGCCTGGGGCAGCCGCCGCTCGCCGTAGTCCGGGGTGCTGGCCGCGTCGCCCCGCTCGCCGGCCCCGCCGGCGCCGTCGGCCGCGCTCCGGCCCGCCAGCTCGGCGCCCCCGGCGCCCGGCTCCCGCGTTTGCGTCCCCGGCCGCGCGCTGGGCGCCGCGGTCGTGTCGCCGGCGGCCGGCGGGGTCCGCAGCCCGGCGTCCCGGGCGCCCCCGGCGCCGCCGCTCGCCAGCCCCCAGCCGTCGGGCCCGGCGGCGGCGGGCGGCTCGGCGCGGCTGGCGTTGTCGGGCGGCTCCCGCAGCGCCAGCGGGAAGCGCAGGGCGCCCGCGCCGCCCAGCAGGCTGTAGCACAGGCAGGTGACGGACAGCGACAGGGTGCACATGAGCAGCAGCTTGCGCGCCGGCGGCCCCTTAGCCGAGGCGCCCGGCGGCGGCGCGGGGGGCGGCGGGGGCGGCGCGGCGGCGGGCGGGGGCGGTGCGGGCCGCGGGGCCATCGCGGCTCCCGGCTCCCGGCCCCCGGCGCGCCGCGGACATGGTTTCAGCCGCCGCCCCCGCCTCTCGCCGCGCCGCCGCCCCGCCGCCCCCGGCCCCGGCCGCGGGGCGCCCCCCTCCCCGCCGCCCGCTCAGCCGGCGGAGCCCCCGCACCGCCCGCGGCCTCGGGCAGGGCAGCGAGGGGCGCGGAGCCGCCGGCGCCCGCGCTCCGCCCGCGGCGCCCCCGCTCGCGCTCCGCCGCGGCTCCGGCTCCTTCCCCGCCGCTAACTTTCTGCCGCGCGCGCGCCCGCGCCGCCGAGGGGCGGGGGAGCGCGCGGGGGGCGCGCGGGGCCGGGGCGCCGGGAGCGCAGACCGTGCCCCCCGCTCCACGCACGCGCTGGGGGGGGGGCCCGGCGGCTCGGGGCGCCGCGTCCTCCGGCCCCGGCCGGGCGCCTCCGGGGCCGCGCAGCCCCACGGCGCCGCGCGGCTCGGAACGGGGGCCGGGCTGCGCGCTGTCGCCGCCCCTCGCCCGCGGGACTCCGGCGACCTCGGCCCGGCCGGACCCGCCCCCTCGCCCGGGGTGACTCTGCTCCCTCCCGACCTGCGTCCTCGCGGCCTCCGCCCCGCTCCTGGAGCTCCCGTGGCCGAACCCCAGCGCCGCGGCCCCGGGGCCGGGAGAGCGGCTTCTGCTGCGAGAGACGGCGCTGCGCCCGCCCCATGCCCGTCGCCGCAGGCACGCCTGGGTCCCCTGGGGCCCCTGCCGCTGAAGGAAGGAGCTCGGACTGCCCCACCCGCATGGCCTGAGACCGCACAAGCGGAGGCAGGCTCGGGTTCACTGGATTTTTTTTTTAAGTGTATTTTCTTTGCGGAGACTCCCACCCCTCGCCCCCTCTCCTGGGGAGAGGCAGGCACAGAAAGGCTTCGGCGGATTCCGAAGTAGAGGCACCGGGGGACCCGGGGGTGTGGCCGGCTGCCTCGGGAGGAAGTGGCCTGGAGTGACCAGCCTTGAGGCACCCGGGCCAACTCTGCGTCCTGGGGACAGGGCTGGCTCCGGGGACTCCCTCTCCCCGGCCGTCCACAGCTGGGAGCCTGGCGGGCCCAGGCGCCTGGCATCTCGGGTTATGTTTGATCACGTAACAGAAACAACAGTTGAAAGAAAATGTATATAATGTCTAAATATTAACTAGGTACCTAGTGCCAACGAGGAGAAAAAATGTTAATCAAATAAGATGAAGAGCGGGCGCTGCTTCCCAAGCCATGGAAAGCTCGCTGCTGCTCCCAGCTGGGCATGAGCTTCCTGCACTGCAGCGCCCGAGCCGGGCTTCCCAGGTGACGCGTTTCTAGGGTGCGCTGGAGGCTCTGACCCGCCGTCCTGCGGGTCGCCCCGTGCAGGTGGGGGACTGCCCTCCGGCCCGGGCCGATGGGCCCAGCGGAGCCCAGGCCCCACGCGCCCCGTCCCCCTCCCCGCTCCGGCCCAGCTCGGGGTGCTCTGCCAGCAGGCCGGGGTGGCAGCCAATATTGCCACTGCCCCCCACCGCCCGTCGCCTTCCCAGGGCCCAGGCCCGGGGTGCCTGGCGTGCGGCCCGGGGCCCTGCAGGCCGCCCCGGTGCCCAGGCTGCAGAGGCACCTGTCCGCTGGGGTTTCTACGCTTTCAGACCTGGAAAGGTTATCACAAAATGCTACTGAACTTTGACCCTGCGGTGGCAACGAACGCATGGCAAACCGGGAGGTGGACGTGGCCAGCTCAGCAATGCCACGAAGCTTAAATAAGGGGCGACCTTCTCCAGCCGAGGGCTTCCCCCAAACATATGGATACAAAGTTTTGTTCAAAGCAGACCCAGCCACGTGGGTCCCCTGGCCAGAGCCGGGGGGCCCCCTCGGGTGGGGCGCATGCCGACCCCCCAGCCCACATGCACCTGCATGGCCCGCCGGGGTGCCGCTCGGGAGGGTGCGCCCGCTCCCCTCCCCCTCGACCCCAGGTGTCACGCTTGAACGGGAGGCTCCTGGAGGCCGATGGCGGTGTCCGCCACGACCTGTGGGGCAGAGGCGGTTCAGTGGGGCGGGAGGTGTGGAGAGGTGCCGCTGAGGCCGGGGCCCTCTTCCCGACTCTCGATCGGGCTCTTCCTGTCGCGGAAAGCAGGGGTGTCCGCATGGGGGGGCATGCGGGGGTCAGCGACCCCCAGAGGTCCGGAGACTGGAGTCTTTGTTCCGTTTCCACGCCCGCGCCCGGCCAGGCCTGTGCGAGGTTTCCCAGCATCCCCCGCTAGGGTCCGGCCGCCCACGTGCCTCGTGTCCCCGGGGCCGGGACAGCGGCCCTGAGCAGCGTTTCTGCGGCACAGCTGGACCGGCAGGCACCCTGACCAACCCAGGAGCACCCTGTGACCCCTGCTAACAACCCAGCCTCCTTCCCTCTGCTCTCGAGGTCCTCCCCCCAGCTTTCACGCACCTCAGAACCCTGCCGACCCAAGGGGCACGTAAGTCACCTTCCTGTCCCGCCTTCCTGTCCCGCCCCCAGGATGGCCAGGTGACAGACCTGACACAAGGCTGTCATCTGTGGCTAAGTGGCTCTTGGGCGGGTCATCTCATCTCCCTGCACCTCACTTTCTGCACATATAAATGATGCATCAGACGCACCTCACATCGTTCTTATAAAGGGTGAAACCGAGTTAGGGCATGGGTGCACGAGCACCCAGGCCCGCCGGCCACTGCTTGGGCGGGAACATCCACGCGTGCCACGCCCGCTTCTGGCAACCCTCAACCTGGAAAGATACACGCGCATCCTTTCCCGAAATCCCAAAACCAGCCGGCGTGTGAGCTGGCACCGGTGGCCTTTCTCGTGCCAGCCTAATGCCTTCCATAGCGTTTTTGTTGTTGTTGTTGTTTTGTAGTTTTGTTGTTTTAAGCAATAGAAACTAACTCTGGCTAACTTCAGTTTTCTTTATTTTTGTTTGTTTGTTTGTTATAAAAGAAATTTGCCGGAAGGACATATGGTGATTCATGTAACTGAACGGAATTTTTTTAAAAATCGGCAAACAAACAAACAAGCAAAAACGGCCTTTGGAACGGACAAGGAGCGTGTAGTGAATAGTTGTTACGACGTTTGCCGAAGCTTCTAGGCTCCCCTGCAGCCCACAGAAGGGGTGTGATTCCTTGGTCCCCTAAAGTGACATGTGACTCGGTGACACTGGCTGAGGGGCCTGGAGCAGCAGTGAGGTCAGTCGGCCCTTCCAGGCGAAGCTTTGGCAGGTGGTGGGGGTTCACTGGTGGGAGCCAGCGCTCCCCGCCTGGCGACCGTGCAAGAGGTTGGCGCGAGCTGCTCTCGGCCGCCATCTCCTCAGCCCTCCACGAAGGGCGAAGGCCGGAGAGACCCAGCCCCCGCTGCTGACCCCTCTGCTGTTGACCAGGGGACTGCCATCAGCCAGCATTCGAGCCCCCCTCACAGAAAGGGGTGAATGGCCGATCAGAAGCCGGCACTGTCTCAGCGGCGTACACAGAACCCATGTCTCATAGGTCTCCTCAAATACATTCCCCATTTTGCCTTTGACCTGTCCACGAGAAAGTGTATCTGTAGGAATCTCCAGACGAGGCCAACACGGCAGCGAAGAGCAACATTACACACTCGTAAAGGGAGCAAGAAGTCTCAAGACCAAGCAGCAGCAGCTACCACGACCATCCGGGGCCTCGCTCGGAAACGTCACACACAAACCAGGAGACGCTTCGAGCCGCAGGCACTGCGTGACGAAACCCGGTGGACGGAACTAAGCGACGCTCGCGACGAGGTTACCTGCGGTCCACTTCTCCAGAAAGAAGAAAAACTGAAGGTGAATGAGCTCGCTTCGTGCTTCACTCAGGAAACTAGAGAAAGAGCAAAAGGAGGTGGCCGGGACGAGAGGGATGGCAGAGACGAGCGCCAGCCCTCCGTCTGTGTTTATCCGGGACTGAACTGTCTCCCACAGTTGAGGCCCTAAACCCCCAAGGTGGCCGTGTCCGGGGAGGGGGACTCTAGGAGGTAATTAAAATGGTGGGCCCCCCCATCTGGTAGGCCTGTGGCCTCCAGAGAAGCTGAGGAGACAGCGCTCCCCGTGTCTCCGCACGGGGACACCACCCGCCACCGTCTGAGGACACAGCGGGAAGAGGGGGACCTCATGCAGGCACATGGTTTTACACAAGGATCCATCCTGTCTGACGGAAGGCTCAGCGGGCTGCAGCTTCGCACGCAGCCACCGGCCCCGGCCCCGGGACCACGCCATCGAGTAGGGAGGCGGAGGCGACACGAGATGAGGAACCAAGTGAGGCCGTGAGGCCAGTCTGCACGGTCACCCGGTGTCCCACGCCCGCCCCCAGGCCCACCAGAGGGACAGGAATCCATCCAGTGCGGCGTCCAGGGGGGGCGCCGAGCCCCCCATGCTCAGGGTGTGTCTATTTCTACCTCTCAGGTGCTATTTCTTACTGATTCACAAAAGCCGCTTTTGTGAATAATAAGGATATTGGATTTTTCTCTCTATCATTCGTCTTCCAGGTACTGAGTTACCAGTTTGTTTTACCAGTAAATTTTTTGCAGGGTCACGTGCGTTTTCATTTCTGGGCACTCAATCTTTCAGTTATTTCCTCTGCAATGTTTACCTTTGGTGGAAACGGTGTCCCCAGAGAAAATGCGCATTTTCTTCTAGTATATCTTTTGGTGTGTTTTCTAAACTTAAACGTTGAAACATTCGGAAATTCCTCTTAGCGTACGGTTTACACAAGGATCCAGCCTCATTTCTTTCTTCATTTTCCTAACGCTGGTTATTTCCCAATGATTCAAAATGTAAATGTCATATAATAAATTCATAATGCCGACGTTTTTTCCTCCCAGAAATACAGAAAACGAATGTCCATTCACTCAATCTGGGCTTCTGTGATTTTTATGGACGTAAGCTCTGCACTAATCTTTGTCGGGATGCACGTTTTGGTGTCCAATTGTGCCTTGTCCATTTTATAAAGTTCCTTGCTCTCTTTTTTGTTTCTTTCATGTATTAATCGTTTCAGCGATCGTTTGGAGTGACGGGTACATGCTGGGCCCTGGATTCGACGCAGAGGCCATATAGTAAGACAGACGCGAGGTCCCCTCCATCGTGAAGGCAGAAACAGTCACAGTTGGGAACCACCACCTGCCCGTCCGGATCGGCCTGCCTCTTTGCCAGCCTCTCCTTGCCCTCCATGCGGGGGTGGGGGGCGACCCCCAAGGCCGCGAGCCCACGTGAAGCTGGGCCTCCACCTTCTCTGGCCCTCACGACCTTGACACTGTCGAGGCGCGCTGCCCAGCTGCCTGTGGAACACCCCTCAGTTTCGGGTTCCGCGGCTGTCCGCCTCGTGGTCCAACCTGGGCCCCAGGTGTCAGGGAGGAGGGCAGAGGTGACGTGCCCTCCTCGGGACGTCCCATTGGGGACGCATGATGCCAACACGGCCTCCGCGCGACATCACCCTTGACAGCGAGGCGGGGGTGCTGCCCGCCAGGCGGAGGCCACGCTTCTCTTTCAAGCGCCCCCCCCCCGCCGCACTGATGTCAGCATCCGGGGCGGGGGTCGCCCACGGTGACCGTGACTGGCGGGGTCTGACGCCGACCTCCTGCTTCGCTGGTCCGTTGATTCCCTGAGACTCTCACGTAAGGAGGACGTGTCCCCTTCCCTCCGTGTGTGTATTCAGTCGCTGTTCACATCCGTGTGGACTCCCAGATACTTATTTTATTCTTTGACCCACAAAATCAGTCGAATCTTCCAGTATCATCATTCGTTTCGTGGCCGAAACGTTCCAGATTTGGTCGTAGTTCTTTCATTGTGGTGCCTGCATCCTTCTGGCTGCCTCCCGCCTTTCTATTTATTTATTCTTGTCCTTCCTTCCTTCCTTCCTTCCTTCCTTCCTTCCTTCCTTCCTTCCTTCCTTCCTTCCTTCCTTCCTTCCTTCCTTCCTTCCTTCTGTCCGGACACTTCAGGATGCTCCAGGCCCATTTGGTATGTTCCCTGCCCAGCCCTGAAACCAGCCACTTCTCCGAGGGGTCCTGGTTCCTCTCCTCGGAGAGAGATATTTAGGAACCAAGAAGTGGGTGCCGAGTGCTCGCTGCTGCTTCTAGCCTCCCTCAGACCTAGCAAATTCCGTGTAAGAATATAATCAGCTTGCATAGAGGTTAACACACATAATAGATGATAACACACGAATGTGTGTGTGTGCGCGTGTGTGTGCGTGTGTGTGCGTGTGTGTGTGTGCGTGCGTGTACGTGTGTGTGCGTGTGTACGTGTGTGCACGTGTACGTGTGTGTGTGCGTGTGTCTGTGTGTGTGTATAAGCAAGCACGAGCTCATGCTGGTGTCTCCGGCCCTAATTCAGCATCAGAGGGTTCGTCCTGCTCTTCACCCTTCCTGATTGGAAACTTCTTCCTCTAGCTTCCCACCACGCACAATTTATTGATGTATTTGTTCAACCCTGGTCCGCACAGAAAGCGGTATCGGGATTGCTAGCTGCATCCCTGTAACTCACCATTTGGTTTTTTTTTTTTACCACCTTAACCTGAATTGTTGGTTCCCCACAAATGACAAAGACCCCAGCGTTATTTTAGGTGTTTAAACAGCAGCTCTGTCTGCCTGCAGTCTCCCCTCTGCAACAATTAATATTAAAATCCTCTAAATTTAAGACACAGCAGGACCTATGTTTATTCTACGCCAGGGGAGGGGGCCAAGAATCCCCAACATAATTTTTCTGAAGGACACCAATAAAAAATGAGTATTCACGCTATCAGATAGCAAACAAAAAGAAAAAAAGAAAAAAAGAAAAAAATATATATATAATGAAATCATAGTCATGAGAACAACAGCCCAGGGGTTGGCAAGCCAATCAATGGAAGAGACTGGAAAACCCAGGAACAGGAAAAGTGGGTTTTAACAAAGCAGCATTCCGAGTCCGTGGGGGAGAGAGACAGGGCTGTTTAATAAATCATCGGCTGTCCACAGGCGAAAGGAAGAAAGCAGAGTCCTCCCGACACCACACTCAGCACGGAAGGCCAGCGGAGGACGGAGCTGAGCGTGAGGAGGAGGACGGCCGAGCTGTTTACACGTTACAAGAAAACACAGCAGATCGTCGCTACGGTATTTAGGCAGGAAATATTGTCATAAACGAAATGCGAAGAGCTCGCAGCGCAGAGAAGATGCAAGCTTTTGCCGCTATTTTAAATTTCTTTGAATCCAAAGATGCCATAAAGAGAGATGAAAAAAACGGAGTTGCCTGGGACGATGACTGAAAATTCAGACTATGTAGATATAGTTATGTATATATGAGAAACTCCCGCAAATAATTCGGAAATCACTGGGAAAAATGAAAAGGCAATAAAAGAGGCAGTTCGTGCCCACAGAGGAGGAAGTGTGAGGGGCAGATCCTCGTAAGATTGTAGTCAATCTCGGCGTGACTCAGAAGGGTGGAGATTACGTGGTTAAAATTCCCCGTCACGCCCCTGGGACCCGCAAACATTCGTGGCTCGGGCTCCAAACTGTAGCGAGGACGTGGGGGACAGGGTGTCACACACCAGTGACACGAGTGTCCCCGGCCCGGCTGCCCTGGGGGGAATAACCAAGTCGGGCGTCTGGCGTGCGCCCCGGCAAGTGCTGCCAGCCTGCTCCCCGGACAGACGTGTGTGCAGGGCGGTGCGACACAGCAGCGTCCCCGAGGGAGGGAGGGGCTGGGTCCCTGCGATTCATTCGCCCTGGGACGTAACCCCGCAGGGAAGAGAGAGAGAGAGACACACCGGCTCAGAGACGCCCCGCAGAGAGGGTGCGTGCGGTGGGGTGCGCTGCGCGTGCGCGGTTCTGACCGGGTGCGCGGTTCTGCCCGCGCGGTTGCAGCTGAGAGTTTCCGATTCCTGCCTCCCGACGCCACCCATAAAGAATGTCGACTCCTCCCGTGCAGTCAGGGTTCCCCCGAGAACCAGGGGGCACAGGGCGACGACCGACAGGCAGGCAGGCGAGACGGCAGATACACACACAGATGGCACACGGATGGATGGGCGATGGCGGGGACGGGGGCAGCGAGGGAGTAAGGAACCGGCTCCCTCCATCACGGAGACGGGGCCCATCCGCGGCGTGCGGGGTGAGCAGGGGGGACGCTGAGGCTCGGGAGAGCCGATGGCGTGGTTCCAGGCTGTGTCCAGGGCCCCGAGAACCAGGTTCGGTCCGAGTCCAAAGGCAGGAACCCCCACCCACCTGTGGGCTCCGGCCTTTCCGGGGACTGGATGAGGACCCCACACGGGGTGGGGGCGCCCACCTCCTCGGTCCACGGATCACACGCTCCTCTCACCCAGCAGCACCCTCCTGGACCCCTGGGGGACGTCGTCGTTAACGGGGAGCGACAGGCCTGTGACCCAGCCCAGGGGGACTGCGAGATGGGCCGGCGCACCCCCTAACACAAGCACAGCACCCAGCTTCTCGCTCAGCTCCTCGGCCCTGCCACACCGCGTGTAAATATCCACGTGTAGACTGACTGACTGTCGCGGCCAGATCCGTGTTTCACAGATGTGTCTTCTCTTACACTCATGTGTTTCTGACCCATGTCACGTGGTCCCCTGTCCCTGACGCACGCTGTCCCGAGCCCGTGGTGGCTCGCGTGTCCCCTGTCCCTAACGCACGCTGTCCCGGGCCCGTGGTGGCTCACGTGTCCCCTGTCCCTAACGCACGCTGTCCTGGGCCCGTGGTGGCTCGCGTGTCCCCTGTCCCTAACGCACGCTGTCCCGGGCCCGTGGTGGCTTGCGTGTCCCCTGTCCCTGACGCACGCTGTCCCGGGCCCGTGTCCCATGGTGGCTCATGCAGGCCTACTGCGCTCCCCACCTCTGAGCGTTCGGATTTGACTCCGCCTTCCTGGAACGCACCCACCCTTCCATGGCATCTGAGCTTTTCACTGGGGCCAGAAACGGGCAGGGCCCCAAATTCAGTCTTGTGCTTTTGCATAAAATGCAAGAGTCGGTTGTTTTCCTGGACCCCGAGGACTCTCAAACTGTGAGAACTTAAAACAAGCAAACAGACCAAACAACGTTTTTTCAGGAGGGGATGAAAATGTGCAGAAATGCAGTTTGGCCCGCGACTCGCTAGCACGATTACTAGGTATCTCCTCCTTTCCCGCTATTTTCTGTTTTCGCAACTACAAAATGAGAGGCGAATACACAGCGGCAGATTTAGCAAAATACAAAGGCGAGGATGGAGATGCAGCCGGGGGCTCCTCTGTCCACCGGGGCTGGACTCCGCGTCCTCGCGGGGGTGACAGAGCGGCTGCTCCGAGCCGGGGCAGACGTCGGCCGGCCCCGTCTGCCAGACTGGGCTCCGTGCTCGGATATGCCACACATATTCCTGGCACCATCCTATCTGATGAGTGGAGCCGCGGCGAGGGTATTGAAAGAGTCACTGAGGAAGGGCCCGTGATTAAGGAGGAAAAAAAGAGAGATTCCTGGAGGTCGTGGACGAGAGAACACAGAGGCGGCACGTGCACCCCTGGGAGGCACGGCGCGCGCGGGGCGCTCGGCGGGAAGGAGGAGCTGCTCGGGGTGAGTGCCTGGGAGCTCAACGGTCTCCATCACGAGTGATCGGACCCACCGAGGCAGAGGGGTCAGCCGTCCAGCGGCCCAGCGGCCACGCTTGGGGGACCCGGCACGGAGAATAAGGGTGCAGCGGTCCCCGTGGGCTGTGCCGACACCTGCCTTGGAGATCACCCCCACCGGGGTTGAGCGCACACGCCAGGGTCGGCCCTCGTGCGCCTCGGCGGCCCAGGACGCGTCCGCGGCCCTGGCAGAGCCCGCGCAGGACGCGACAGCACCTGCCTGCCCTCGCGGGCTCCCAGGGAAGACGGAAGGCATCTCTCTGGGGAAAATACATCTGCTCGGAAACACACATGGAAGAGGGAGAACACGCCTGCTTCTCAGGCTTCGGAGGTATTGATGGGCATTCCTGTCCGCCAGGCCGGCACCGGGGAGCTGGGGGCTTAAACCTGTCTCAGTTCCCGGGGCTGGGAGCGTGAGGGGTTGCAGACAAGACAGCCCCCAGAGCCGCCCCTCTCCACCCCTCCCCGGGCCCTGGGCTTGCCCCGGGTGGCGACCGGGGACAGTCTGCCAGGTGCTGGGCATTTCTGTTTTTCTGTTATAAATAAAAATTGGATTGTACTATAAATAATATCATTTATCAAATTCGTTTGGTCACGAAGATTTAGGAGACTTTCCTTATGGGTACGTACAGATGCATCACTCCTCTGGAATGCTCAGTGATTCCTCGGTGGGGTGCGTGGCGTGTGTCCGTGTGTGCGTGTGCGTGTGCGTGCACACATCCATTCTGCCCATGTATGTACATGCGCGTGTGACACATGCACAAGGACTTCAAGACGGTGGCTTCCACCTCTGCCGCCCCGCCCCGGCGATCAGCTCCTCCTGACTCACGTCTTCTGCTGACCCGCGTCCCTTGCGGCCCACCGCCCCCGCTGACCCGTGCCTTCTGGTCACCTGAGGCTGCTGGCCGGGGCAGAGAGAAGGCCTGAGCCCTTGAGCAGACCCAGGGCCTGGGGGAACCAGCCCCCAGGCCGGGCGGGCCTGGACCCTCAGGAAGGACCAGCGTGAGGGCGTCCGGGGCGCGGCCCCCCAGACGCGCACCCAGCCACGCCTTCCCACTGCCGAGCGCCGCCAGTGCCCGCTGCAACCAGATGGCGTCTGAGAGAGGCCGTGAAAAACCTCCAGCTCCAGGCTAGTAAAAATAGTTCGTTTCCGCAGACGATGTCTAACTTTACCTCCCCAAAGCACGCGCGCTCCGTGCAGTCCCCGAGCAGCCGGCTCTGCAATGTGCGAGCTGCTTTCTGCGCACTCTAGGAAAGTTTATTTTCTGCTTTAAGAGAAATAAGTTCCTCAAGAGGCAACGCAACCCAAATACGAAATGTTTTAAGAGAAAGACAGCAAGGAGCAGATGTACAGAGTCTCGGGACGGGAGATCCCCGTGCACGCTGGGTCCCTCGCCATCGGCTGGCATCCCCGCCCCCCAACACGGCACTCCGGGCCCCACCCCCGTAAAAGCTCCTGCGCCCCCCGCGGACACTCCCGCACCCCGCGCATGCTCCTGCCCCCCCATGCTCCTGCCTCCCCCACGAACGCTCCCGGCCCCCATAAATGCTTCAGCCCCCCCACCACCCCGCGGATGCTCCCGCCCCTCCCCCCGCAGACGTTCCCGCCCC